>JASDQU010884879.1:22633-34184 GCA_032191745.1 Picea mariana
GAACTAAATGCTTTCAGAATGGTTCAAAATGGATTCACTGGAAATTTACAGCAATGGGTATATGCAGTGGAAAAGAAAAATCCAGGAACAATAAAAAATTGGGAATCCATGTTTCTCATTCATACACATGGCAGTGAAGAAGGAAAACCAATTCTTGATTCAAATGGAAATCAAATGTCAAATGCAATTGGTTGTCTAATCCATTATATGTTTGCAGCTTTTATTGGTATGGAAAAACCTAATATGCAAGTAATGGAATTAGCATTAAAAAGATGGAGGTGCAAAAATCTTTGTCATTTTGAAGAGCATTTCAATGAATTTTTGCAAATTGTCTATCAGCTCCCTGATCCTTTGGATGCAAAATGGACTGATCAGTTTCTTGATTCTCTTCCACCTTGGTTTGTTCAAAGATTACATAGAATCTACCCTGCAGGATATCATGGCCAACCTTTTGGTTTCATTAGGCAAGCAGTCCATGTAGAAATCATTGATACTTGCAGAGAAATCAAGTTTAATAGGGCAATCTCCAATCCTCTCAAGATTGGAAATTATTCTGCTCTCTGCAAACAGAAGCATATGGATTATGATCCTCCTCCTCCCAAAAAACGTGCTTCTTCTTTCAAGTCTTCTTTTTCAAAGAACACTTCAAAGCGGGGGAGCAGGCAGCACAAATACAAAGAGAAATCTTACCACAAAGAAAGAAGAGACAGAAGACATTCTTCAAAACCTCATTTCAAGAAAAGTGAAAAGGGAAGATTAAACAAGGACATAAAATGTTACAATTGTGGAGAAAATCATTATGCAAATGAATGTCCAAAAGCTAAAAGCTCTAAGTCTGACAAAGAAGCAAAAGAAAAACAAAGAGCATATCTCAGAAATAAAGCAGGCAAATTACATCTCCAAGACCTGTCTGCAGAAAGTTCAGAAGAATCTGAATCAAACTCAGAAAGCTCTTTATGCAATTGTGAAAATGAATGCAGATGTGATTTAAATGTTCTAACAGCAGAACATGAGAAAACAATCACAATGATTACTCAAGCCTTGGCCCAAGCTCCTGATCAAGCCTCAAGACAAAGGTATCAAGCAATGTTACTTGAGCAGGTAAGACAAGCTACAAAATCTGATAAGGAAGAAAAGAAATCTTCATTCATAGGAATTAGTCCCACTTTTATTCCTTCTTTTAATGTACAGGACTTGACAAAACAATTTGAATCAAATTCTTTAATTTTAGAAAAACCTTTGTCTCTCCAATCTCTAAATCATGAGATCAAAGAAATGAAAAAACAGGTATCTCATCTATATACCTTGATCTCACAACCACCTTCATCCCCTCAAGCTTTTACCTTCCAAGCTACTCAACCTTCTTCCTCTTCTCATGAATTACCTCCATGGAAATTCACTCCACATATTCCTTTCTCTCAGAAATCCCCTATACCTTCCAGATCACCTTCTCCAGAAAAAGATACTGAAGTCTTAACTGAAATGACTTTAAATTTACGGACAGAATGTCCTGCAGATGTAGCTCATCTAATCAGAATTCCAGGTGAAATGCTTATATATGATCAAAAATCTAAAAAGCATATCCCAGTCCAGAGCAGGAGAAGATACAAAGCTTTGATAGACAGTGGAGCAAGAATGAATGTGATAAACCAAATGTTGTTGCCTATCAAATGCAGAAGAACAAGCTCTCTCCATTCAGTTTCTACAGCAACTTCCAGAGCAGCTACACCTTTTGAATGTAGCATCAAAATATTTTTGGATGAAAGCCATTGGATCATAATTATTGCAGTCTTAATGGATATTGAGTATGGTTTGATTCTTGGAACTCCTTTTATTGGAAATTTCTGGCCTTCAGGTATTGATTCTCAACACCATAAATTTGGTCAAAAATTCACAATAGACAGAGAAAGAAATAAGTCTGTTTTCTTTCCTTTTATTCCTAAAGGAGAACCAAACCAACTCATGAGATTAGAAATAGTTCAAGAAAGGCTTGCAGAATTGAATACTCTGAAAGAGGCAGTCAGAGTTTGGGAACAGATGAAAGATCCAAGGTATCTCTCTCAACTTCAAACAATAAAAATTTCTATTATGAAGAGTTGCAGTTTAATTCCAACAAAATTTCGGAATATTTTCAAGCATGAAGTTACCCTGCCTTATAAAAGAGATGCCACAATCATTCCTTCAAGAAGTAAAGCAGTGCCCATGAATTCAAAAGAATTGGAATTATGCCAAGCAGAAATCCAAGATCTGCTTAAGAAAGGAATGATTAGAGATTCAAATAGTCCATGGGCATGTTTTGGTTTTTATGTAAACAAGCATTCTGAAATTGTTAGGGGTGTTCCAAGACTTGTTGTAAATTACAAACCCCTGAACAAAGCTCTTGAATATGATGCTTATCCTCTGCCAAAACCTTCTGTTATTCTTGCCCAAATTGCTGAAAGCAAAATCTTTTCAAAATTTGATTTGAAGTCAGGATTTTGGCAAATAGCTATTCATGAAGAGGATAAATTCAAAACAGCTTTTACAGTTCCCCAAGGACATTATGAATGTAATGTCATGCCATTTGGATTAAAGAATGCACCTTCAGCCTTCCAGCGCTGTATGGACAAAAATTTCCAAGGTATGAACAAGTTTTTGAAAGTTTTTATAGATGATGTCCTCATACACTCTTCTGATGTTCAACAGCATCTCCAACATCTGAAGCAATTTGATGAGAGAATAAAGAAAAAGGGAACAGTTCTCTCAGAGAAGAAAATGGTTCTTTTCCAAAAAACAGTCTCCTATCGTGGTTACCAAATTGAACATGGTAAGATTAGTGTAATGCAGCATTTTCTGGATTTTGTTGATAAATTCCCTGATGTCCTTACAGACACCACACAATTACAAAGATTTCTTGGATGCTTAAATTATATCTCAAAATTTTATAAGCATTGTGCTCAAGACAGGAAATTACTCAACAATAGGTTGAAGAAAGATGCAGAACCATGGAGTGATCTGCATACTCAAGCAGTAAGGACTATCAAGGAAAAGGTCAAATCTATGCCTGCCTTGTCTCCTATCCAAGAAGACTGGCCAAAGAAGATTTTTACAGATGCATCAGGTGAAGGATGGGGAGCAATTCTTTGCCACGTAAATGAAGAAGGATGTATTGAAATTTGTCAATACTCATCTGGACTTTGGGGTCCTACTCAACAAAACTGGCCTGCAGTAAAGAAAGAACTAAGAGCAGTCTGCCTTGCAGTCCAAAAATTCAGAGATTTTATAATTTTTAAATCCTTTACTATATTTTCTGACTGCAAGGCATTGAAAGGTTTAATTGAGAAAGCTGATTCCACTGAAGCAGTAATTGTCAGATGGTTGATGGAATTAGCACATTTTGATTTTATCATGGAGCATATTGATGGATCAAAAAATTCTTTTGCAGATATGCTTTCTCGAGAATTTATAGCAAAAAATGATTTGTTGCTATCTGCAGAATGTTACATGATTCAAGATCATGATTCTTATTTCTCAATTGATGTTTCTGATTTTGAATGGGTAAAAATTGACAAATCCAGATATGTTTATCAGGGTTTTGATAATCAAGTCAAAACCTTTTACCATGAAGGTCAACAAATGCAGACGGAATTGCACTGGTTTCCAATAAGGAGCCTGAGAAGTCATGAATCTCTGCCTCATGATTTCAATTGGACAGGACAACTGCAGAACAATAATCAGGCACTTCAAAGTTTATTCCAACTTATGACAAATGGAAATATTGAATATGCTATCCTTGAAAATCAACAAGGTTTATCATGTTGCAGGATAGAAATTAAGAAATTTAACAATGCAAGGATGAACAATGAAGATTTCAAGCGAGCCTGGTTTCAAATGATAGAGATTCAGAATTTCTCCCAAGATTTCTTTTATATTTTAAATTTCAAAAATCTCAATTTCAATGAAGCTCTTCTCGGAGCCATGGATTTTGAAAATTATAGATCACATGATCATGTTCCTGATTGGTACCTCAGCTGGTGGATAAATTACGGCTGCCATCCTTTACATTTGTCACATTATCAGTTACAGCATCTTTTCCACGCACATGGACATGGGACAGCACCATATTTAAAGTTGAGGAATCAAGGACAAGCAAGCTGGACGTTCGGTTGCGCAGCATCTAATATCTCTGACCGAGAATGGATTGATGTATTAAGACGTGTCACCCACTTCCCAAGAATATCATGGTGTCACACTAAAGAGATCAATTACCGACAAACCCATCAGGGATATGATCTCGAATCTTCACTTTCGGCGATTTGTCATAAGTTGGAATAAACTTTGAAGTGCCTGATTATTGTTCTGCAGTTGGAATAAACGTAAACATTAATTGATCTTTTTCGTGTATTGCAGGTGACTGGTTTTCGTGGAGGCGGAATCTGCATCGGAGCCACTCTTCATCACGTTGTTGCAGACGGGAGTTCCTTTTGGCATATCATGACTTGCTGGGCGGAATGTAACAGGGGATCTCCTATTTCCAAGAGACCTGAGCACATGAGAACAATCTTCAAGCGCGAAGAGAAGATCAATTGCACAATACCCAACATTTCTTTCAGGGCTGAAGAAGTAGTCACCGATGATATAAAGGGGGCGCAGATTTTCAAGTTTATGCGAGATGATTTACAGCCCAAGAATGAGGAAATCAAAATGACCGAAAGTGATGCCGACATTAATACTGACAGCAGTGTCCAGGAATCAATGAACGATCAAACAGAGGACTTGGAGATTTGTAGTTTTCATTTTAATGAAGAAATGATTGGGAAGCTGAAGGCACGAGCGGGGGCTTCGAGTTCGTTTGTGGCAATTAGCGCGCATTTTTGGAGATGCGTAACGAGAGCTCGAGAAGTCCCAGAGAAAGAGGCCGTTGATTTTGGAATGCTTGCTAACAGTAGAGGCCGAGTAAAACCCCCATTGTCCCCAACGTATTTTGGGAACTGCGTATGCATGGGTTTTGCCCGAAGTAGCACGAAACAGCTTCTGGGGCAAGATATTCGCTTCGCTGCTGCTCTCATCCAGGAGCTCATTGAGTCCTGCACCACGGACGAGCAGCTCAATACTCTGATAGACTGGGTTGGCTACGGCCTTGGAAGCGGGAGCACTCTTCCAAGTTTAGCAGCAGAAACATTGGGAGGCCGTTACTTTGTTGGCGCAGCGTATTCTCCCAAATCTCCTGTTTATGAATTAGACTATGGATGGGGGAAGCCACTGAATGCGCAGACTGCAACGATAAATGGTATTGGAGGGATGATATTGTTCCCAGGAAGAGACGGAGAAAGGAGTATCGATATCTCCACTCGCCTTCCTCGCCAGCAGATGGAAACCTTGAAACGGATCCTCATGATCGTGCCCGATTGAATATTCCTTGGCTGGATCTCTGCCTGTGATGTTGGGAAGAGTTTTCGTTGCCTGAATTTGAGCTCGTCATTACCAAGGTGTTGACAATAATCAAAACTATATTTTTACATATCCATATTTCCAGTCTGAGTGAATTTACAATCATATTTCCAGTCTGAGTGAATTTACAATCATGTAAAAAAATTACAATTCAAACGATTTTGATTAGAGTGAATTTACAATCATATAAAAAAAATTACAATTCAAACGATTTTGATTAGAGTGAATTTACAATCATATAAAAAAAAATTACAATTCAAACGATTTTGATTATTTTTTTATTGAGATATAACGATCATGTTGTAAATATTTTTAGTGTGGAACTCAAAGCCAACATCAATGAGGTGAGTAAAGGTATATGTAAAAAGAAAATACATAATAATATAAATCTTCTACCAAATCGGTTGCTTGAGGAAGGGGGTTATGATATCACAAAGGGAAAGAGGAAAGAGGGGTGTTGGGTGATTTGACCTAGTTATTGTTMTTTGGAAGTACTTTATTTTATTGTYCATGTTTTCTTACAATTTGTCTTAACTATTTTTAACTTATGGGTGTGAAATAAGTATAAGTGTGATATCTTTGRGAAGAGAGTAGATCTTAGGCCAAAAAATGTTYTCTATTGAYTTTTCTATGCATTCTATGAACACTCTATCATTATGGTTAATCTATCATTATGAGTGTTATGGAAGGAGTTTCCCATGTGCTCTATCATTATGAGTGTTATGGAAGGAGTTTTCCATGTGCTTTGGCTAGTAGGAGTCATGGATGTTGGGGAGGGTTGTTGTTAAAATGTGGAAGAAGATGGGATGGTTGGAGAGAGATACCATGCTTAAAATGTCAATCATAAATGAGGTAAATAATACCTTCAAACCTACAATCCTATTATTGATGTTCATTGACTTTCTTGAGGCTAAGTGTTTTCTCTCTCATTTTATTACTATAGGGTAGACAACATATTGGGATCTTTTTGCACATATTGAAGAGCATCGGAAGGGAAGGGTTCTTTGAGGGATAGTTGAGCAAAGAAAGAGTAGGTCTTTATTGTGTTGTGTGGAGTAGTGGAAGAGAGTGACATGGATGGTCTACCCGCTTCAAGTGGGCCTAGAAAACTCTATAGTGGGAAGACATCTTATCATGAGAGTAATGGGTTGGGTTGACTGAGTTTATAACCCTATAGGAGATTCATTCTTTCTGGTGGTATTATGGTATAACTTGGGGGTGGATTCCATAGTTGATTCCTATGACTAGGTCAAAAATTGCTTCTCAACAACTACTTTGGTGGACATGGCCTTATTTGCATATAAGTATTCATGGTATTTCTATTTGTGGGATGTCTTTATATTGTGCTAATGTATTGAATTAAATGGGTAATGAAAGAATTCAAATTATCCAATGTCGTTTCTATTGTTGTTTTATATTTGCATAAAAATTTTGCACTATATTGTTGTTAGAGGATAAATTTGGCCTCATAATCATTGTATGATGATAAGGAATTATGGGGTTAGTGATATATGGCCAAGGCATCTAGGGACTTAAGGGGATTTTCTACAAGGTGTTGGTCACCATCAACAATCTCCAAACTAAACTAATTAGAAGAAAATTGATGAGAAGCTCATTAACAAAAATAATTCCCTATGAATTAAAATGGTCCCCTTGTTGTTTATATTCATAAACATGTAAATCCCACATACAACCTCAAAATTGCATCTTGTCCAATGCAAGGCATAGAGGACACCAATATTTTCTTCAAAATTGCATCTTGTCCAATGCAAGGCATAGAGGACACCAATAGATTTTCAATGCCTAGTTTGAAGACATATTTCACCACTTCGTTAGTGGCTTTTATTAAATATGTAGTGAAAAATATTTAAAGAGGATTTTTAGATTGCTAGGGATCAAAGGTTATTTCTATCAATTCCATTGTAATTTGTGATCCATATGGATGTTGGTGGCCTCCCACCTATTCCAACTGGTTCATTTTGGCAGTTTGTTTCCTAGTTTTTGGGTCCTTGACTTGCGGGGTCGTTTGAAGGCCCTAAACAACGTTTTTAGGGCTCCTCAAAATCATAAATGACTTTGATAAATAGCAACAAAATGTGTAGTCCTCGGATAGATCTTTCCAACAGGCTATCATGCACCTAAAACGAAGATTGTATGAAAAAGTTACGACCCCGGGAAGTTGATGTACTAACTTACCCAAACGGGCCCACATGACTTTTGGCGCTTCATCTCCTAGGGTTAGGTTTTTGGATGTCTAGAGTTTTTGACATTCCTGTTTATTGTAAAAATTCCTTCAGAGTCTCATTGTGATCATCTTCTTGTTAATGAGCACAACCGTCACATCTCTTCTCAGAGATAAACCGCCACCATTCCAACAAGCTTGTTTTCCGCTGCATTTTACAGTTTCAGCTTATTTCCTTATTGAATAGAAAACTAGTTTTACTATATCTCGTTATTCTGTGTTAAGCATCTTTTAATAATCTGTATTCATTTCGTTCTGCTCATAAAATCTAGATCAATTAGTAAACCCAATAATCTTAATTTACCCTCTTCTAGATTTCCAATACTTCATTTGATTGGACTGAAAAATTATGCACAATTACAACAAGTAAGCCAAAATTTGGTCCTCATATGAAGTGTTTCTTCAATGGTTTTGTTGATTCTAAACTGTAATGTAATCACTACCATATATTCTTCAATCCTCATTAGTAAACCATGACTCCATTCATTGCAGGGTATCTATCAAGTTATGTTGAATATCTTCTTAAACACTAGTTGTGGCATATGGGGAACATTGTTAAATCCAATTGACCATAATCCTTTATAATTTAAATGAGTAAACATTTTTCATAAACAAATGATACAAAGAGTGATATGGACAAAGATATAATGATGTCATAATTGTTGTTATCAAAACATACTCCAATTTTGGATTTTTTATTTCTAACATTCACGATTCTTGTGTTCCCTCTTGTTATTCACTGTTGCAAATGCATAAATTTCACATGAGTGAACTGAAGGCGGATTTCTTGATTAGAGTGCATATCTACATACTCTTCAAATATCACACATTAGAGTCTCGATCCTGAGATCCCACATCATCATGTCCATAAGCTGAGCAAAGGAGCCTTTATGGTTATTAATCCAATCCTCAATTCAAGGCATAGATAAAAGCCACTAGGTTATAAGTATTTAAATGCAATCCATGCGACAGCTTCAATCTAATAAACCAATCAAACAGATCCACATATTATTGTGCATTTGACTCCTAAGGATAAATACTTTCACTACTTCTTCATGATATGATTAACACACCATTTAGAGAAACCATTCACGTGGACCATCCATAATTCCATATGTAAAAACATAATTCCATATTTAAAAACAAGAATAGTTCGGTAAGTTCCTGCAACCAAGAGGCTCTTTGAAAGCATTACATCTCTCAATGCACAACAATTCAAAGAAAACACATATCATCAAAACTAGGTTCGTCTTTCTAAAATAAAAGAAAATCTCTCATAGACATAAAGTCCTAAGAATTCATGCCCGAATTCATGCCCAAACACCACATGAATAAGAAAAACAAGTGTATACAAATGATTTCACAAGTTGAATTCATGCCCAAACACCACATGAATAAGAAAAATAAGTGTATACAAATGATTTCACAAGTTTAGTGAAAGTGCTCTTAATATGAGGTGCAMAATGAYTGTTACCTGAAAATACAAGATAAAAAACACCCATGAACTTAAAGCAATACTAAGTAGAGACGTTTGAACTCTTACAATATATTTTATATTAATTAACTTTGACATGAAAATAATCAATAATAGAAGGAAATGAGTGAACCAAATCATTCACCACTCTATTTTTTATGAAAAGGGTGAGGTTGAATAAAATGTGAGAGTTGGATTATCTAATGTTTTGATGAATACCAATCTTTTCAAGAGATACACTCCAAAACTCAAAGTAGTGACTAATATTCTCAAAGTAGTGACTAAAAATATTAGTGCAATAAAAATTCATTTAGCTTGCTCATAATTAAAATACAATTACAAAGGACACAGGTCAATGATCAAGGAAGCAATGCAAGAACTTGAGTTCACTCGAGTTCATGCAAAATTGTTGCACCAAACAAGAGAACTACTACATCCTTGGAAGCCAAACACTATCCATCTACTCAACCGTCCTTACCTAAAGAGAAGCATAAGGATATAAAGAAACAAGTAAGGATCATCCCAATAATCAAGCAAAGAGATTAGTGAAGCAAGAAGATCCAAATCATAGATAACCCAAAATGGAGTATCTATGTAAGTGTAGATAACCATGGGAATCACTCATTACCAACATAAGAAAGTAGCAAGTTAGAGTCATTCAGACAAAGACATTAAGGGGATAGTAATTACCATCAAATAACCATTCAATAATGCATCTCTTGCATTCATGTCCACCTTGATTAATAATATAGATAGGAAAACCAATCAAAGCACTTGAAATCATCCAAGAACATTGATCACATCAAAACACTAGGTTGCAATGATTACAAGATGTAATTGGTGAGGCTTGAAAAAAAATTAGGTGGGTCTCGAGGCTTGGAGCTCGTTGAAGACCTCAAAAGTATTGCAATGGAGTCACCAAATGAGTAATTAAATATTCAACAATGATGACGCTCATCAAAAATGTTGTAGCAAAACTATTTACCATAGGAGATGGAATTTTTCCTCGATAACGTGCCAATTGTTAGCCCCCAAACTTGCACTTTCCAAATGTAAATTCTAGCAAATGAATCAAACAAGTTGGGTGCAATCACAGTAATTCCCATTGTCAKCACGTCATTCTCCCTCACTTCACTGTTAGTGCATTTTGAACTGTAGAGGTGTTACGTGGGTGTTCCCTAAATATTTTTTCTAATGTGTAATTTAAGCTCGGCAAAAGCCAACAAAAGTATGGTAGATCAACACATAAAAAATAAAKATTTATCAATGATGATAGGATGGATTCACATGAATAGTTATTATCCTTTGGGGTATGGAGTCTTAGTTAGCCTACAAAGTCCTAAAAATGAATGATGAAGATTATTAACAATGTAACCTAATTGAATATTCAACTTTCTAACCAGATAAACCAAAMTTTATATCAATGTTGAATGAGAATATTAGAGATAAACCATATTTAATATACAAAGATAATTAGTTCACAAACTATGTAATAAAAATAACCAAATATATTATAGATCATAATCTTAAATGTATATCAAATTTGATAACAACAGTGTATACTTATTCGATATTAAATAGAATACCAAATCATAGAGAAGTGGTCACACTTTTTCTCTTGTTGGACTCAAACTCCTGATTCACAAACAAGCCTTGACTACATCACCAATACAATAGTGTGATCTATAGAAAAGAGAAGAAAAATGAAAGGCACAAATGCATGTACACGAGTTCTACAATCTTTTCAATGATAGTACATTTCACCCTATGATAAATCCCCAATAATCCATCCTCTTGAAAAGTTTTCGTCTTCCTTTTTATATATTTATGATGTAGCTAAATTATTGATCATATTAACAAATTCATATATGATTATCCTCATATACACTTAATCATTAAATAAATAACCAATTAACTCTTGAAAATTGTTGAAATTATGCTTATACTGAGAGGGGGGGGGGTGAATTAGTATATGATGCTTTTTACTTTATTTACCCATGCATTAATCCTTCATTAATTAAGAAATAATGATCACATATAAACTCAAATCCCATTGCACAGATTTTAACATGGAGATTGGTGCCTACATCTGGTTGAGTTGATGCTTAGTTGAAGAGATTGGTGTCTCCAATAGGTTGGTGCCTACATATTGTTGAGTTGGTGCTCAATTAAGGAGATTGTTGTCTCCAATAGGTTGGTGTCTACAATCTTTGTAACAGTAGGTCGGTGCCTATATACATTTATAAAGATAAGTTTTATGGTTTTCTCATGATTGTGTTTCTATGTTAAACTTTGTGCATTGTGATTTGAGTTTATATGTGATCATTGTTTCTCAGCTAATGGATGGTTGATGAATGGTTAAATAAGGTAAAACATATAGTATATATTGATTCACCCCCCCCCCC
>JASDQU010884880.1:8788-21739 GCA_032191745.1 Picea mariana
ATGTCCTTTCAAGTGTGTGATAGCATGTCTGACTTTCTTGTCCTCTTTGATCTCCTCGTAGTCGAAGTAGGTGTCGATATCTCTAATCCAGTCTAAAATCTCCTCTGCATCTAGATTTCCCTCATAAACTGGAATGTCCATTCTTGCCTTCGCACCCATCCTTGAAATAGCTTTGATTAGATGCTCGTTGGCTTCATCCTCGGCTGCAAATTCCTCTTCGCGTTCATCCTCAACCTTGCTCTTAGAATCACTGAGATGCCCTGCACTAGCTATGCGTCTTTGCGCTGTCTCCATCTCCTCGAGTCTTGCTCAGAGATCATGCATCTGTCTCTCCATTTCTGGATTTCCTACCGGCCTGCCTCTTCTTCGCACCTCCCTATCCTCTGGATCGGGTGATTTTCTTTCTCTTCTGGGCGGCATGGTGAATTCTCCTCCTCCTCTGCTACAAAAAGCAAAGAACTTCCCTCTCTGATACCAAACCTATTTCTTTCCACACTCCTCGGAGCATTTCCTCTTTCACAGGATCTTCTACTTCTGCTCGGCCTGAAGAACTCCAAGGTTCTTCTATTTCTCTATTGGGAAATCTGCAACCCACAGATTCTCTCTTTGCACGATCCCCCTTTTCTTTAACTTATCGGGGAATCGGAACTTGCAGTTTTGCAAGTTCACTATCAATCACTAGGCTCTCGAATCCCCAAGACCCAATGCCTTGGTCAATGTTGACCTCTTCCCGTATCTATCAGGACTTATTCTGTATCATGGTTTCGCTACTCATGATGCCATGCACTTGAATTGTCGACTCTCAATACCCGATGCATCGATACTCCGATGCACACGTGCGAGTTGACTTTTCCACCTCTCGTCACCTCTGTCAGGGTTTTTGGATTCACGGGATCATGAATCCTAATGTCAATGGACTCGGGACTTCCCTTTTCCTGATCTCTAATGCTATGCCACCTGTCCTCCACTATCTCCTACTGTGGCCCACACGATTCTCTTGTCGGGATATCGTGAATCGCGATTCCAAGTCACAAGAGTTTCTATAGAATATCCCGACAGGAGAATCGTTATTCACAAGTGAATGGACTATAGAAGCTCCCTGCACTTACCCTTCAGTGAACTCAAAGGCCTACTCCTCCTGAGCTTGTTCTCGACTTCTCAAGTCTTTCTGAGAACTTCTTGCACGCACTCCTTGTGGCAACTCTCCAACCTCGACTGAGTGTTGAAATCTTTAGACCCTGCGCACTCCTGCAGCAGAAATATTTCAATACTTTGCTCAGAATCGTAACTCTGAGACTTAACTTAGCCTCTCCACTCCTTGCACGGATCCTTTGCTAACCGCACTTTCAAAGGAATGAGAACAAAATCTATCTCTAATTGAACCCTTATGTCAATGCACTCCTTGTGGAAAAATTCGACTGTGCTCCTTGCAGGAATCCTCTGGCTCAATTAGAGAAACAATTGAAACTCATTCACTCTTCCTCTCAGACTTCAATTCAACCATGAAATCTCATACATAGCGTATAACAACAAATGTATGACAGGAAGCAAACATTCATGAGCATAGCATCAATACGCAGAGAAATAACACAAACCATGAAGTTAAATCAAAGCTTTCTTCTATTAATTCAAATGTCTGTACATGGGTGTTCTTCATACAATTCTCTGCTTGCTCTTCTGCTCCTGTTAATGTTACAATGATACAATGAGGGTGTCTATATCCATTTTCCCTCCTGGACTCTAAAGCTATCAAATCTAGAATTAAATTCCTATGTACTAGCATTAACTAAATTAAATGTCATCTATCTACTAAAGATCGAGAGCTATCCGCTCAAGGTCCCATACAATATACAAGTGCGCTCCCTCATAAATGATTTCATTAAAGATTTGTGAAACAATCCCAAAGTGTTTTCAAAAATTCGTGCTGCTTGTCCAACTATCCATTCACCTCCGTGTTGGCTTGCTTGCTGTGTTGGCGATGCTCCTGCATCACATAGACAAAATAATTTATAGTTATCATGTACAAGCATTTCATTACACACTTGCATTGGCTCCCAACAATTTCATGATTGTGCATGCTAACGATTAAATCAGATTTATCCACTCAAAGATATAAATTAAAAAAGAAATATATCATTCCATAGACATGCATAATTTCATCATACCACACTTTCTTAATCAAATTTAGTCATTAAATGAATTTAATCAATGTGACAATGCCAATGGACACATCCTCACACAATGCATCCCTGACGTTGATTTCAGGTTATTACTTTTCTTATTAGGTACTTTTCTTTGATGTGTTGGGTCTCAGCCAACACCGCACCATATAGATTCTCTATCCATATTCATTATTATAGTGGGACTGTGTTTCCTTCTTTGAATTGATCATAGTCCTCAAATGAACATAATTAAACCAAACTTTCATATGAATGCATCTAAATTTCCTTTATTTTCTAGTAACTAGGGTGCCAACATTCATGGCCACCCAACTCCTCTTTTTACCATTGCTACAATTATGGTAGAATATTGAAAGGTTCTCCTTCCCTACTCAGAAATCTATTACCTTCCCCCTAATGAAAACATGCATTTCCTCAATGCATTCAATCAACATGCTACTCATGAGTACTTTTTTATTGAAACATTCTCAATTGGTCAATTCATTCATGAAACATTTGTTCATGAATTTTCCTGCAAGGATCTCAATCATCCTTGGTTTCCATAGGTTCATACCTCCTTTATTTAGGCTCTACTTTCCTGATTCACACCCATCTAGGGTGCCAATAACATACAATAGTCAACAAACATTAAAACTTTAATTATTAGAGTATAGATTATTTTGAGAGGGACCTTGTCCAATCCCTCCTTAAACCTCATGCCACAAAGCATGATGACTTTATACATGTCTGGCTTCCAACACCCTCTATAATTTTACCTTAGCAGTGGTTCTTCATGGGGACTCCCACATTCCCTACCATAGTTATTTTCTAAAAGAATCCTTCTTTCAATTGTCCTCTACTTGAGTGTTATGAGGAAAATATCTCTATGGCTAGGGGTAAACCACAATAGACAGAAATGATTGAAGAAATAAACTCTAATATCAAGTATGCCATATAAATAAATATGCTAGCAAGAAAATATAAATGTCCTACTTCATCCAGACGTTAGATGAATTCCACCATTCAACACTTGACTGAAAGAAATATACCTACAACTAGTCCTCAACAACCAAGTAACGCAAGAATATGGTGATAATATATAATGTTAACACATTCAATAGCATAATCCATCAACATTCATAACAAATATGCCCATGGAATAACAATTCAAATATTCGTAAGATATTAATTGGAAGAGAAAAGAGTATTTCTATTAAAATGTAATCAGTAGAAGTGAATGAGTTACAAACCTCCTTATTGGTACAGTTCGGAACTGAGAAACTAAGTTCATTCTAGTTGGGCATCCACCAATTTAATCCTCCACCAAAGGAAATATCATATAAGAGATACAATAAAGTTCTCAATCAAGAAGGGAAGAGCTTGGGGGCTGAACAATGTGTTCAAACTTAAAGGACAAAGGGATGCAGACTCAATGTTGAGTGAATAATTTCTCTAGAGTAACTTTTCTCTCAAAGTTGAATTCTTCAACTCTTTTCCATATCTCGGACTTGGCCTATTTGTAGCCTTCAAGTGGAACTGAAGGGTCAATTCTGAATGATTCTAGTATATCGAAGGTCAAGGATCATGGATCTCGTGACGTGACATGGAAACCCGACACCATTTTTTAATTTTGGGTGCAAATCCCGATGTATGTGGGTCGTAGTGGTGCAACCTACATATACACATGTTGTAATATAGGCAGGGTGCATATATGTGGAAAAATAATTTTTTTTGCTTCGAGATTTGAAAAGAGGGACTTCAATTCTACATAGGGAAATGGAAAAAGGCCCTATGTGCAAGTTTTCATAGGGTGAGGAAAATCTTGCTATAATAGATGCACCCTAATGTGTGAGGTCAGAGGAGTATCTGCGATAGTCGAAATACATTATAAAACCCAGAAGTGGAGTAAAGGGGACCTATCTAGATGAACTAGTTCCTTATTACAATATGTACTGACTTTGTGTACATGGATGCCAATTTGAATTACATTGCAGATCCATGTGAAAATATACCAAAAAACTTTCCATGGCTATGAATAGGAAATACAAAGGTGGCTTCATGACAAAGGTTGTCACAGTCACGAACAAGGCCCAATAAAACCAATCTCAAAATCAATTTAAAGATATCTATATACCATGGAGTACAATCTGATCTCCCATGATCATTGAATTCACATAGGTATTGGTCCAATGAAAGGTAGTGACAGCACAGGGAAGCTATGACTATAAACTGATGTCTTCAAGTATTCTACACAATCCACCAAAGGTGCAAGTATACATCGTGTGAATAAAGGAGTTGAGGTCGAACACAATGAGACTTCGTTTGATTACCGATCATTGAGGTATACCATTAACAAATGAGAGAAAACCTATTGATGATGAAAGTAGGTATCAAGGCACCAAGTACATTCTTACAAGTGTGAATAAAGGATTCTAGGTCAAAAAATTGAAGAATCCATCGATCAGGAGACATTGGTGCATTATCAACTATCGACGGCAAGAGAAATTGCAACTAATGACTGGAATCCTCTAGGTACTCATAGGACTCTAGGTCCCATATCCAAAATAGATTATTTGAATTCAATGGAAGGAGACTTGTTGAAAAGATGGAATCAAGGAATCTCTCATCATTCAGCATGAGGTACAAATAAGAATCTTGATGATTTGGAGGAAATTGAATGAATAAAATGATCATGAACCAATGACCATATGCGTCTTTTATGTGTGCTAGGTGCAAGTGGTACATGAGAAAGACCCTCTGAATAAAAGCCAATGAGGAAAACTACTAACAAAAGAGAGGAAACTACCAATAGGGATAATGGCATCCAAGACACTAAACAAATCCCAATGTCTGAATAGACGTCTTGCTATATAACAGAAGGGAAACCACCCAATCAGTGACTCATGATGAAATGTCAACTGCTAGGTTCAAGGTTACCTACCAATGAGGAGATTAGCACTAGGGCGCGCGATGGGACTACAACTTCATTTGATTCTGAGACATATTGAGGGTATGGACAACATGAAAAGTCAAGCATTCTGAGGAATGGTTGGCATAGGTTGATAGACATCCTTTGAACAAGAGCATGAGACATATGAAAGATGCTGGCAACATAGACTCAGTGATGAAACTTTGAGATGCAGGAGGAATCAATAAAACTCTTCATAGGGACTGGAAGAGTAACCAGACAGAGGACTAAACCCAAAATTATGATGATAGGTGGACTCAAAAATTGCATTCTTTGGTCAAAGGTGACATGACTGATTCCAATATAAGATAATACTCCTTTCCCACCCATATTTTTTTGTTTTTGCATATCCAAATGAATGCTATGATACAGAGGAGGAAACAAGTGTTTCAAGTAAGAAAAACTAGTTCCGGTAGTGGAACATACCTATGCTCAATGTAAGGAGGTGCATGTGGGATATGGACACTTAGGGGAATGTTTCCTCCTAGGCATAGGGTGTTGTTGAGTTCTCAACACACCCTAAAATCCTTATGAATTTTTATCATGTTTTGGGTACCAATTATTTTCTTTTAATGTCTAAATTGATTTCACTATGGGGAATGGTTTATCTTTATTTTTTTTTTCATGACTCTTATGAATCAAGTCAGGTTTGTTTGAAATTATGAAACCTCATTTCTAAAAGAACTTGACATTTGAACTAATAATCTGCAACTAACATTGCACCTAACATGCTTATGTTCAGCCTCGAAAAAATTCAAGAAGTTAAGGTGGTCAGACAGTTACAATAGTCGTCGAGCACCGATGCACCGTAGGTATCGACATAAGGTGGATTTGGTTTGTATAACTTATTCACCATGAATTTTCAAGAGATTTTTTATCCCCATCGACATCAGCACAATAAGATAAGGATAGACATTGACAAAGGCCATAAAGAAATCACCGATGGTCGATGGCTGATGTGCTTTATCGAGGTTGAGGAAATATACGAAGGTTAAAAAAATCATTTTTGTCTGCAAAAAAATTATCACTGATCTCTGATCCTTGATACACTTTTGGGATCGGTACTTTATTGAGAGAGTTGATTTGAGAGAACTTGGGTAAGTTTATCGCCGATCACCGATCCTTGATACTTTTCGGCATCGAAAATATAGGATCGGGTTTTAGAACGTATAGCTTAAAGAAAGTCATGATTCCGATTAACGCGAGTAAATGAAGACGTCGGTCTCAAGTGCCACATGTATTTATCATGTAAGGGTTTCATATGAGCTAGTGTCATCCCAAGTCATATTAAGGTTCCCTGGTTCCCAGCCACCTCCTAGTCAACTTTTTCACGTCAGCTCTGTCCGACACGATTGATCAGCGTCAGATATTTTGTAAGAAAATATCAATAAAAAGTGTTCGAAGAAAAATCCCGACCCCCAACTCACCAACTAGAATAGAGAGATGATGGGATGTTTTCAGCATAAGATATGATCAAATTCTGACATTTAATAAACCAGTTAATGCTTCATCCTACATTTTTTTCTACCTCTTGAGCCGATTGAACATCAAAAATTTGATATTGCCGATAGGCCACATTAGAACTCGTGTTTGGGTCATCAACCCATGATCCAATTTAATTTTAAACATCTCTGAATATCTGGGGGCATATTTAATAAAACTACACTCATAACCCGAATTGAATGGTTGATGCAACAAGGTAAGTTCATCCTTATTTAAATCTCTAGAATGGTTTTTAACAATTTCATTATACGCACAAGTTTGAATTCCAGAGCATCCGAAGAAGAAGAGAAATATTCTTGAGACTGTGTTGACCCTTAGATCATCAAAACTAGGTTAAAAAAATTGCATATTTACATATGCATATGATTTCTTACATGGTCTCTAAACTATTTTCTAACTGCAATTAAAATGCCACCGAGAAATCCAACCACACGATGCTCGTCGAGAGCACCCAAGATAAAGGAAGCTAATATAGGTGAAGGTTCTTCTCTTATTATGGTGAGGTGGCTGGAATACACTCCTAGGGAAGAGCCGGTCATAAAAACCTCAACAAAGAAATCTTTTGTCTAGCATCCAGTCTTGGATGATACAAAAGTAGGCATCAGATCTAAAGTAATTCTCCCACAATTGGGTGACCTTTTCAATAGAATTAGATGAGAGGAGTACCTAGAGTATAGCCCACACAATGACCTAGATGTAAGAGCACTCGATGACCAGGTGTTCCCAAACATCTGATGGTCATATTTGCACATGGTAATCAGGAGAACCCCAATTTTCCCTTGTATATAAGTTTTGAAAGGTTTAATCGACCACACAAATGCACATAAGTTATTGATCAATGATGATAATGGTGGGTGTGCCAGATTTTTCCTCCCGACAGAAGTGAATAAGTACTACAAACTTAGGGACCTAGAGGAGTGGCTAATCAAAGACTTCAAGATAAACTTCTACAAATTCCATGACATCAGTCGGTTGATGGCCTCATGGTGGAAGGAGGAAAAGAATTTTACCAACTAGAGAAATGGTTGGTATGGGATGGTTAACTTAAGGGAGCCATACATCAATTTGATGGATCTCATATGTCGACTATATGGAGAGAAGGACTGCTCCAGGATTTCAGAAGCATGGATTCCCTTGGCCTACACATTGGCGATCTCCGGAAGTATCTTCAACTGGGGAGAGATAATTTCCAAACAATTGACCATTTGTGTACAACAGCATCAGACACCAAATGAAGGGGAAAACCCAATTTCCAAATGGCTTCATACCTGCCCGATGTCATCTGTGAGAGAAATGTCTTCGCCGATATGAATTTGAGTTGGCATGTTGCGGAGCTCCCATTCCATGTTTATTTGAGAATACTATGGGAGAATAAGTATAAAACATCCTACACACTTGTCTGCGATGAATTCATCACTTTTATTCAATTTATTATATTTAATAAGAAATGCCCAGGATTATCCACAACGACCAATAAAATGGTAGAAAAGGTAGGCCATTGGTATTTGGATGAATGCTCAACCTATATCAGGGTGTTTGGGGCCACCAGAGAACTGCATATACTCCCCTCCCATGTCCTATACCAACTCATTGTACGAGAAATCTGTTATCAAACCATCCTACAGGGCTATAACGCCACACTAGTCAAGGACAAAAAATGTGCTTTCATACCCTATGATTTCCATGTCAAATTTTATCTAGTAAAGGACATTTCTCAATCCAAACAAGAAGGGCTGAGGCTTGAGCCAAATTGAATTCAGGTTCCTGACAAGATGATTTTGCAAGAACGAACCTAAAGGCCCAGTCCTCCAACATGCTTCACAAGTATCATCCCATTGGCCATACATGCATGATAATTTTTAGGATGAAATTTTCACAGAATGCATTTCAGACTAGGAGGAGGTAGTATAGAGGATGTAGAAACCAAATATGACTAGGTTAAAGGCCATGAGAATGGATGAACAAGTGGAGAAAATAGAGAAGTTGGCTCAAGAGGCCCTCAGAGCCAGGAAAGAAATCAGAGTGATAGATACTACAGAGGCACAAAGAAGGGGATTGCTCTTGATAGAAGAAGCAAATATAATCATTGATCAGTTGCAAAATGAACCTGATCTAATAGACATGTCAAGGATTCTCATTGACGACCCAATTGAAATAAGAGAAGTTCCAAGTGGCCTAGAGCCAATACAACTTGAATAAATCACTAGGCTAGAAAACCCCTAAGTTCCACCACCACAGATTAGATCACCAGGGGGAATTTCAACCCAACCTGAGATAGTGAGGACACTTGGAAGGAAAAGGATACCAAATCCCTTGTTCGACTGAATAACCATCTATGATGATGAAGATATTTCAGAGGTGTCCCTAGTGACTCTAGTGCATATTACGGAGGAAAGATAACATGAGAGAGCATCTACCCTAGGTCCCGATGCTCCAATTCAGAACCTTTCACAGAGTGAGCATGAGGTCGAAATTGCCTTAGACACTGATTTTCTCAATGTGTCAGGCACCCAAATGGATATATTGAGGGATGATATAGGATCGGGTAGCCTGAAAGAGGAAATTCCATAGTGAGAACTCGACATTTCGACAACCGATTACGAGGTAAGTACTAAACCTACCCTTGGTTCTTTAGTTTTGGCTAATACCTTACCATTTGATGAGAAACAAATGGATACCAAGCCATTGGGAAATATGGAAGAAGTTGAGGAACCCATCCTAGAACAAGTATACACAGTCGGGAGCCTAGTAAATACTCTAACCTGGGGAGAACAACAAATCCCTGAATTTTTTGACAAGGTCACCGATATATAGGTGATCTCCTATGACCAAAAGAGAAAACACATCATGAAGAGAACCACTAAGAAGAGGAGGCTTACGTTGGATAATTCAATTCTCATTACCATAGAGGAGAAGCTTCTCAACACAGAATAGGCCAAGACGTCCAATATTATCAGCACAGGGATGTCTATCACAGATGACACATTGGATAGAGAAAAAATGGATTAAAAGGAGTTGGCCACTGTGCTTAAGGAGTTGGAACATATGTGCCATTTGTAAAAATACTATCAGGACTCCACACAATCCACGATGTTCTTGAGGAGTGAGTTCCAAGATGCCTATGCTAAATTCATGAATAAATGACACCTTTTCACTGCTGGAATAACTGACTTCCAAGAAGACACCATTATAGCACTCACAACCTGCAAGGGCATGGAAAGGTGGTATAAGAAGGCTCACCAAGCAGTGGAAATGATCGATTACATCAAAGCGGTTCAAAATGGATGAGATGTCAAAGGGAATGACATTTAGGTGGTGATGGATAGCAACATAGATTAGATCAGGAAAGTGGTCGAATATTGGGTGAAAATGGTCCGGGAACCTCAGTGGGAGATTCAAGAGAAATGGGTTGATTTCAAAAGGAGATGGGTAAAAATTAACCAAGAGATGAAGGACATCAGCCTCCTACAATTCATCTCACCCGAGGAATTTTTTGATCTGCATGACAGAGTCAATAAACATGTGGAACAAGAACCGGCATGGAAAACAAAGATAGAAAAGGTGGCGAGCATGGTGCCAGGTCAGGTATAATGTCCCTAACCATTAACCCACTTGTCGGGAAATGTTACTATGTGAAAACATTCTCATACTTATATTGTATGCATTTAATTTAAATTGAATGGCTTAATAGAGTAAACATATAATTACTGCTAACATACAAAATTAATGGAATCAACAGTAAATATCATCCCAACGAAATACATGAAGATAATGCAAGCATCATAGACATGCATTGTAATTGAAATTAAACACATGCATATACTTCTCTTTGAAACTGTAGTGACTCCACCAACCACGTGCAAAATTTCCATGAACCTCCCAACCTTAGACCTCACTTCTCATCACGCTCAACAGTGGGTCACCCCTGAGCTAGGACTAAGCTCCACCCAAGGTAAGGGAATGCTAGACTAGGCTAAGGTTATAGGAAAATTGCACAGAGAAATCATATGGATTCTCCCTAGAAGCCTTCTTACACCCACTAATCACAGACTCTCATTGCCCACATATATGTTCCATCTAAGAGTATACACCTTCATAAGCATAGTTCATCGGTGCTTCACCTTGCCTCTGGGCCTCGACAATAGGCCGGATCACAAATTCTTAGAGCTTTGTAGCTGGTGCTGGACTCTCTCTAGGGAAAAACCACTCCTCGACAGACTCCCTGACCTAGAGATAGTTTCTCATGGGCCTGAAAACTTGCCTCTTCTACCACGGGCTTGAAAACCCATTTCTTCAACTAGTTTTCAACTCAATTACTGCAAGTTCAAGATAACAACAATAGAAACAACTTTTGTCTAACTCACGGGTGAAAACAACAACAAGAAACATTGGGTGTGGAACCATGAAACAAAAAAAGGCCACTAAGACACAACACGGTTCAGGTAACACCCATTTTCAAGATGCATGACAAGCAATTCACACAATGGTCGAACACAGACTCAATAGTTTGGGCAAAGGGTGTATCGAATTCTCAAGGAAACATCACGGGCTTTGGGTTTTAGAACTGTGTAAGACTTACAAAACTCAGACATAGATATCCTCGGTTCAGACAATGAACAACATAATGGAGGAAGAACCCCCACCATAGCTCGATTCTTGGGTTAAATATCATGTGCCTAGGCAAACACATGTCTCCCACAAGGCTGCATGTGCTCCATCAGCATGTGTTCCCTTTTTCACACCTTCCCCCTTTCCAAGAACTTAGGATAAAAACCTAAATTTCACATACCTTTTGGAATAATAATAAATTATTATTCCAAAGGACTTAAGCTCCTAAGCTTAGCCCCTCTTTCCAATATTTCAACCCCTTTTCCCTTACCCACCTTGTGGAATCTTAGTCCCCCATCACTCTTTCTTCATGGTCGGTCTGCACACAATGATGTTTACTCTTTATTAATGTTCTACATATTGCATATACAAAAATAGGCTCTTGACCTTTAACACTTAGGCTCTCCGGCCTAATAAACACATAATCCCACCAACTTATCAATACTTGGCTCACCAGCCTACAAAACATGATTTACAATTCATAAACATGATTTATAATTCATAAAAATGATGACAACAGGGCTCGTCCTAGGGTATATTACAATCCCCTCCCCTTATTTTTGCACTGTCCTCAGTGCAACTTTCACACAACATCAGCAAGATTTTCAAAATCTTCAAAAAATGTAGATATTCTACCTGCATAGCATCGTCATGTTCCCAAGTCACATCCTCAAGATCGTACTAGGTCCACTGGACCTTTACAATCCCTATGGCTTGATTATGGAGCTATTTTCTTTTCCGATCCAATATGCGCACATGATGCACTTGCAGGATACCTTCTTGTTCCACCTGAATCACATTCCAATCGATTACATGATTAACATTAGGTATATATTTCTTAAGAAATGAAACATGAAACACATTATGTACATTCATGGATGCAGGTAGTGCAAGCATACATGAAACTTGCCCAATCCTTTCTAGGATTTCAAATGGCCCACAAAATCTAGCTGCCAACTTGGCATAGTTTCCTAGATTCAAGAAACTTTTGTTAGCTTTTACTTTCAAAAAAAAATGATCACCCATTTTGAATTCCCTGTGGATTTTGTTCTTATCATCATAACCCTTTTTCCTGTCTTGGGCAACATTCAAATTCTTCTTAATTTTTAGCATCTGTTCTTCCATTTCCTTGAGCAACTGTGGCCCAACTAATGCCTTATCAACTGGATTACCACAACTTACTGGAGTATTGCACTTTCTACCATAAAGTGCTTCAAATGGGCTCATCTTCAAGGATGTTTGATACCCATTATTATAGGTGAATTCTACCAAGTGTAGGCAGTCTTCCCATTTCAATGGTTGGTCCATCACATACATCCTTAGTGTTTCTTCTATTACTCTGTTCACCCTCTTTGTCTACCCATCAGACTCGGGATGATAAGTTGTGCTAAAGTTAAGATTCATTTCGAACTCCTTGAATAACCCTTTCTAGAAATTTGAGGTAAATTTTGGGTCTCTATCAGAAACAATTGTCTTAGGGATTCTGTGCAATCGTGCTACTTCCCTCATAAAAATATCAGAAACATCCACTTCCTTGTGAGTAGTCTTTAGTGGAATAAAATGGGTAGCTTTCATAACCTTGTCCACTACCACCATGATTGATCATGTTGCTTACTTGTTCTAGGAAATTCTATGATGAAGTCCATTTTCACTACCTCCCACTTCCACTTAGGAATGGGTAAAGGTTGCAACAACCTTTTTGGGTGTCTATGC
>JASDQU010884881.1:3192-28193 GCA_032191745.1 Picea mariana
CTTCGACTATAACAAACCACCTATTACCACCTCTGAAATCCTCCTAACTCACTCCAAATACCACCCATTCCACGACTACTCCCCTTCTCCCTACACGACACCTGTCCCCACACCTCGTATCTGTTAGCTAATTAAATCCTTCCATATGACCGTTATTTGTCCCGTAATGGTCTTGCGCCCTAAGAAATATCCCTGCACATACAAAAGAACCTCATTTGTCTCCCCCCCATTACATTATTTGTTGACTGAAAACCCATGAAGACCGATCAAACCTTGTTATCAGACTACCACCGCCATCACTTACCCTCAATTGGCGAGCTATTTTCCCGATAATTACAACATTTCTAAACTATTGTATTGTTAGTTTTTCAATTATGGCTCCCAAAGGAAAACCTGTCAACCCCTCTGAAAATCCAATGGTTCCCCCTCCAATTGACCTTGACCACATTCCTCTAGTAGACAAAGATTATAAAGCTTTAAAGCCTAAGTGTGAATTTGATTTATTCGAATTAGATTGCTAGCTGAAGCATAATTTACTTGACTAGAGTGAGTAAATTGGACTCTGGGAATCCAATTTACCCCTCTACATGTTTCTCCAAACCTACCTTTTCCCTGAATTTGTCTTTAAATACCAAGCTAGTTATCTGCCAAGACAAAGAGCCATTGCATTTTGTAATGGTGAAATTCAGTTTACAATTAATCCTGAGACCATTAACCAAATGATGAAAATCCCTCAAAATAAATCCACCACCCCTTTCTCTATCCAAGCCCTAAATGAATTCTATCATAAATTGACCTTTTCCTAGAGAACCCAAATTTTTGAAATTTTCCTTCCTGAAAATGCCCAAGCGCCTAAGAAAAATCCACCATACCCCTCTTCTATTTTCCCAGAGAAGGCTAATCATATTATCTCCATGCTCTCATGTATATTAGGATATTATTCTAATGAATGGGTAGATGAACCTATTTTAGGTTTTCTATCCATTTTCTCTACAGAAGAAAAGGTTTTTATGAACTTCAATTTTAGTCAATTCTTGGCTGGCAACATTCATGAACAATTTATTAAGTTTCAAACTGAAGTAATGTTCAAGTGTTCTTCAATTTTGGTTTATATGTTGATATTCTATCAAGTAGATTGGTTCCCTTTCACACTCCAGAAGATAAATGAACAAGGAATATCATAGTCAGTCATCTTTTGGACTTCATTGGTGAGAAAGAACTCAGTGGAGTACAATTTCAAAGATTTTATTGATCAATACATTTATCCAACTACTTGTTTACTGAGCAGTAGTATAGAACCCAAGGTTAGTGAAGAAATTTAGAAGTTTTTACATCTAACTGAGAAGACCAAGACAGGCAACTGGTATTTATACCAGAAATATATAGAAATAAGGGTGTATGGATGTGAGATGCCACCATACAGGTTGCATAAATACCTCCCAATGAGGATTTTTGCATTGGAGTACATATGAAAAATGATAAATTCATATGAAATCCACTTTGTAGAATCCAAGAAGAAATCTCAGTTTAGAATTAGAGCTCATATAGGACAATTTATTTGCAACAACAAAGCAACAGGTGAAGAAGAAGGCGTCCTCTTAAAAAATATGAAGTTTCCTCTAAGATTTACCTGGTCATATGATCCATTTGGCATTACTTATGGGCTAAGGACCAAACAAAAGACCATTCCCTATGTGCATGCACAAAGGCCAAATATTTAAAATAGTCTTGGAAGGACCACACTCTTCAACACAGTCAACCAACTTGTTTATAGGATCTCCATCATCGTTAGCTTCACAAATGAATCCAGACATGGCTCTAACATCTGAATCAATTCAAAGAGAAAAGGAGTCAAAATATTTTTGATAAGTATAAGGAAATTAAGCAAAATAATGAACTTCTCAAAAGCAATACTTATACTCAATTTTTGAAACAGACTTCTACTGCTTAACACATAATTTTGCTAGTTTTTGATGCAGAGAAGGGAAGAATGCAAATGCCATTCTTATAGACACAGGTCCCATATCCAAAGGCATCATCTGATTACAAGAAGACTTCATTTGAATTTGATATAAAGGATGTCCATCCTATTAATCAGATGGATATGCACATACATACAGGGGATATGATTTATTCAACCCTGAAAAACACTATAATGATAGTTTCCAAATTACAGGTATCACTAACTAATATCTAGTTTCAATTGAATATTTAAAATATCTCTTCTTTAGCCAAGGGTAATAAGATAAAATCATTAGAGGAATTAGTAATCAAGATTGGATATTACCAATCTAATGTCAAAGAAACATAAGAGTTGATTAAGAATAAGAATACTGACATAGAATCACTCAAGAAACAATTGAAACTACCAGCAATAGATGATTCCAAGACTAAAGAGACGGCTGAGACAGAGAGACAAAATAAGAAATTCTCAAATTGATTATGGAGAAAAATGCAAATATTAGGGAAATGGAAGAAGAGATGGATAAGTTGATCACGGAAAAAGAGAAAAATGCACAGTTGGACATAGTTCCACTAGATGTAGTGCCCCTGATAGAGATAAGAACAACATAAGTTTCTACATCAACATCATCCCCATCACAAACTTCAGATGACTTAGATAAATTGGTCAATGATATGGAGGACATGCCATACAAGGAGAAGAAATCAAAAAGTTAAAAGAAGAAGTAAAGTCATTACAGGAACAAAAAGAAAGGATCGAGACTGTCATCAGGCCAAAATACATAAATATTAGAAGCTTAGCCAACGACTACAACAATTAGGAAAAGAAATAGCCATGGATAATACCTTATCCCAAGATAAGGAAAATATATGGATAGATATCAATAAATCCATGACAGAGATTTGGCCTTCTATACAAATTATCTTTGAGCAGCATGAGTTAATTCAGAAAGCTAGATGAGCCATAGAAATAATTAAAGAAGAATTGGGAGAAAGGCCAACAGAAGCCATACATCTCATCAGGTTTCTAAATTCTAAAAACAAACAGGAGTTAGAGGATCTAGAGATAGAAGACATAACTGAAACTTGTTGAAAAGTCAACAAGAAACATGTGTCTAATTAAATTTTCCCTTAAATAATTTGGACAATAAATATTAATCTATTATTTCATTCATAACTGAGTGAGTTGGAGTTGTAACAGAACTATAAGTGTAGTTAAGTGAGTTAAGATCAGTTGTACTAGTTGTAACTAAACTTGCACTAGTGAGAGTTCAATGAATTAATTATCTATTAATTCACAATTAGTGAACTCACATGCAACTGAAGATTCACCACGGTTAACTACATGCATGTCAGATCCAGTGGAGACCCAGTTGAGATAACAAGTGAAAGGGACAGTTTGGCTATCAGTTGTGATTTGATCACACATGCAGTGGATATGCTTATGAGCATGTGCAAACTAGGCAATTAGTAATTCCAGTTGTGAGAATTCTAATTGCAAGGATTTGTGCAGAGGAGGCAAGTTGTCTAGACACAGGAATTGGCACATGTATTTGTTGATTTTTGTATGACAGTGTGAGAAGATTATATTGTACTGAGAACTCTTGGATTAGAGTTTTGTATGAGATTGTTTCATGATTCATGATATGCATAATATATGATAGTGGGGATTTTATCTTTATTCTTTTCCGGTAAAACTTGTGTGTTATGTGTTCTTGATATTTCAATTTGTGATTGTGGTTGTGATCGTGGTTTAATTTTCTGCAAGAATAATAGTAGAAGCAATTCTATATTTAACAGTGGCATATAATTGTTAGATCAGGACAATCGGAGGAAATACTTAATTTGTATTGAAATTTCTACATGGTATCAGAGCCATGGAGGCCACGTAGCTAAGAAAGTGAGGTGCGGACATAATTTCAATTTTGCAGGTCCCATCTCTAGTAGGGTGCGAACTTTAGTACTGTAGACTATGCATAGTTATCAAAGAAGAGATTTTCACACCCTTGTCAAAGGAGAGGTGTGAACTTCCCTAAGCATTCTCGCAGGCTGATCAAGTGAGAGGTGCGAACCTCCCTCACCCTATAGTGCATTACAGTGCAAACCTCCCAGTCAAGTTCACAGGCTATACACAAGGAGGGTGCGAACTACCCAGTCAATTTCATAGGCTATACACATGCAGGGTGCGAACTTCCCTCAGGCTACTCTCAAGTGGGGTGCAAACCTCCCAGGGAAAGAGGGATTGTAGCAGGTGAGTTTTTTTTTGGTTGGATAGCATTTGAATTTTCAATATTTTCTTGGTGCAACAGTTGATTCAAGATCAAAATGTATTTCAATGGCTTGAGGTTGGATTTTTGGCATGTTTACAGGCAGGTGTGCTTGTCATTGATGGCAAGATCAGAGTATGCAACGATGGCAAAACAGGGACAACGTAAGCTCAGGAGGATAAGTGCAGAGGTGCACGTAGAGTGCAAGAGTGTGCTTGATCATTTGATGGTTTACAGGTAGGCAAGGAAGATCAGGGATAAATTGATTTGACTCCATTTCGGAGTTTCGGATACCGGGAGGTGGAGGTGTCAAGGACACTCATGACAAGTCTTGGAATTGTGAATTGTGAAACTCTGAAATCCTGAAAGTAGGAGATAGT
Source organism: Picea mariana (assembly GCA_032191745.1). Lineage (NCBI taxonomy): Eukaryota > Viridiplantae > Streptophyta > Pinopsida > Pinales > Pinaceae > Picea > Picea mariana. Next base: position 7,802 of record JASDQU010884881.1, read on the forward strand.
TCCAGATACTGGGAGTTGAAGTGTTGAAACACTTCACCACAAGAGTCCTGGAATCATGAAATGTGAAGCACCGAAATTTCGAAAGTAGGAGACAGTTTCAGATACCGGGATTTCGGATACTGGGAGTTGGGGATGTCAAGAACTCTTACTACAGAAGTCCCGAAGTCATGAAATGAGAAATTGTGATATGCTAAAACATGATATAATATAAACCATTGGATCAAGGACAATACTGGACCATTGATCCAAGAAGGATACATGGCGAAAGATCATCCTTTCGCTAATTGGAAAGTCAAAGGAACGAGGTTCCCTAACCTCTTGAACTTGCAATATGCGAAATCACAAAATAACCTTAGCCATCAGATCGAAGTTTGATCTGGACTATTGATCATACTCCATTTTGTAGTTTCGGATACTAGGAGATGGAGGAGTCAAGTGTCGAGACTCCTCATCACAGGAGTGTTGAAGTTGCAAAGTGAAAAAAGCCGAAAAGATGATTTGACTCCATTTCAAAGTTTCGTAGAATGGGACTTGGAAGTGTCAAGAACATCCACATCAATAATGCAAAAATCATGATATGCGAAATCGTGAAGTGATCTGGACTGACAGATCTAGGAGGTGAATGTGGCAGACCATGTCAGAAAGGACAGGTGGAAGACTATGAAATGTGGCACGATCAGACAACGACGAGTGTGAAGTTGATTTGGCATTTCAGGCCACTGGAAATAACAATTCTGAGTGACACGTGAAAACCACTCAGGTCATGACACATCATCACATGACGCAAGACTGACCTCACTACATGAGTTTTTGCTTCGGGAGTTTTAACTCCATCACTCCCCCAAAGTCTCGAAGGCTGAAGTCCCGGGGCAGAGGATAGTCATCCGATCACCACAGATGAAGGACCGTTGATATGGAGTTCAAAGTGCTTCTGTGATTGGAGAGTGGTCATATTTTGGTGGTCACATCGTTGAAGAACTGTAGAAGGGAGCTCGAAGCGGCAAGCTCAATTTCAGAGTTTCGAGGATCGGGACATGGAGCGTAAAGAAATCTTCACATCAAGGATGCCAAAATGCCAAATTGTGAAATCAGAAAAGTGCTTTATGGATAAGCACTCGATCACTGATTGTGGTCACATTGTCGAAGAGCTGGAGAGAAAATCGTGAAGCGGCAAGATCCATTTCAGAGTTTTGGGGACTGTGACTTGAAGATTCGAGATGCCTCGAAACAGGAATCGCCGATATGTGAAAACACCTTTTGGTGTAGGCTGTGGTCGCAGCCATTGGTCACATCGATGGAAGATGGAGGAAGGAGATAGTGAAACCAAGCTCCATTTCAAAGTTTCAAGGATCGGTACGTGAAGCGTAAAGAAACCTTAACCACAGGAATTGTGAAATGGAAAAATAAACACAAGACCCTACAGATTCCATCCAATGGTGCAGGTGATTTTGAATATGATCGAAGGGCTGCTGTTGCACTTCACAGTGTAACTGCTAGAAATGACTGATGGTCTATACCAGAGGATGGGCTCTACTATGATGAGGAAGACAAAGAGTCTTAACCGCCAGAGAGGCCAAGGAATCTGAGCATAACACCCAGTGATGTTGGACGCATGGGTTGAACCTCCAGAGAAGCTAAAGGATTACAATGATGATCAGACAGAGCACTTGACATGAGGAGAAGAGGTAGAATAGAGAGGAGTGGGATGGTGGAGTGGTGTGAACACCCCAAGGTGGAGAACATTAGAGTGGTGAGAGCATGCAGAAGCATGACGCATATTTCATACACAAGGAGAACATAGATTATAAGTATGTTTAAAAAATAAGAGATGGTTGTTGTTGTTGTTGTTGAGTGTGATTGATGTGTGAAGAAGGAGGTAGAGTGGATCAACAAATATGCACAGAAGATATGTGGTGCATTGAATGGACATGGAACACAGAGAAGAAATGGCAGAAGAACATAAAGCGTAAGAGGAGTGTGCATAAGACACTGATGCAGACAGAGCAACGTAGTGTAGTAGATCAGTGATGAGACTAGTAAGTTTTTGAAGAACTTTATATCACTATAATAAGTGTTATTAGCAAAGATTTATATTTCAGGGTGGTAGGGAGGTGCTAGGGAGGACGGTTGTCCTAAGAGGTTCAAGTGGGTGCTTGAACGCAGGGAGTCGTAGCTTCCATTTGGTTGCAGCCAGAGAAACCTGGGTGGCAGGGTGATGCAAGGGAGAATTGTTGTTTTCTGTTATGCAGGTTGGTGCCTGTATGACTGGAAGTTGGTGCTTCCATCCATTTGGCGTTGGAACACTTGGGAAGTTGGTGCTAGAGAAACGAGGGAGTTGGTGCTTCCTTCTAGTTGGTGCTAGAGAACACAGGGAGTTGGTGCTTCCTTCTAGTTGGTGCTAGAGAAACCCGAGAGTTGGTGCTCTTAGTAAGTAGAAGGTTGANATGAGTTGGTGCTCATATGTATGATAATGTAAAGAATGTAAAGATTACTTATCATATAAAGAAGAAGAGGTTTTTACCCTTTATGGGTTTCCTCAAGAAATATCTGTATCAGGGTATCTCATATGTGTGACTAATGTTGAATGTTCTATTGCTTATTTCCCTGCATTATTGTGATTGTCATTGAGTTCTTTGAAAAGAGTTTAAAATCAGCATAATTGTTTAAGCACAGTGACAATTGATTCACCCCCCCCCCTCTTAGTTTTCCAACAATTGGTATCAGAGTCAGCCCCTTTTATATAAGGGTAGATCCTAGAGCTTAAACATGTCAAGCCATGAAGGAAATTCAACCAATAAGGCCCCTCTATTCAATGGAACAAACTTTTCCTTCTGGAAAGTTAGAATGAGAACGTACATAATAGCTTTAGGTGCAAATGTCTAGGATGTGGTAGATACTAGTTATGTAAAGCTAGTTGTACTAGCTAATAAGGATGACAAGCTAGAATTTAGCCTCAACGCTAAGGCTATGAATGCTATCTTGAGTGGGCTTGCAGAAGAAGAATTCGTAAAATCTATGCACCTAGGAACTGCCAAAGAAATGTGGGACAAACTCATTAGTAGTTATGAAGGTAATGACAAAGTAAAGGATGCCAAGCTTCAAACCTACAGAGTACATTTTGAACAACTGAAGATGAAAGAAGATGAAACTATTGGAAAATACTTTCTGAGAGTTGAAGAAATGGTAAATGCAATGAAAGCACTTGGTGAAAAAATTGAGGAACCTTCTTTAGTTCAAAAAATTTTGAGATCTCTCCCAGATAGGTTCAACCTGAAGGTCTCTGCTATAGAAGAACTTAATGATTTAAAAACCTTGGAGTTTGATCAACTTCTAGGAACATTGACTGCATATGAAATGAGAATAGTTAAAGATAAACACACCTCCAGAGAAGTATCATTTAAGGCAGACAAGAATGAGGACTCTGAGCCTGATGAAATTGAAGAAAAAATTGTGAAGAGACTGATGAAGGAATCAGACAAATACAAAGGTAAAATGACTTTCAAATGTTTCAACTATGGTAAGATAGTTCATTTTGCAAATGAATGTCCTCACAAAATAAAGGATTAGACATGTGATGATGAGGAGAAGAACAAACACATAAATTTCTTTAAAGAGAATAATTTTAAGAAGAAAACTCTTTGTGTAAACAATGATGATGATCCTTAAGATGATGACGACAATGAATCCTCTATTGAAGATAAACTAAATGACTTCATACTTATGGCCAAAGAGGATTATGATAATAAAATCACATGAAGTGAGGCTAATGAAGAAGAAGTTGTGGTTGATATGGAAGGAGAATTGATCAGTACACTAGAAGAGATTGACAAACTCAGAATTAAGAACAGAAAGCAAAAACAATTGCTAATAAAGTTCGAGAAAGACAATAAATAACTTGATTTAGACCTTGTCCTACTAAAAGTGGAATTACAAGAGGCAAATAAAATCGAAGACATTACGAAATGACAGTTATCAGAAAACAAGGCAAGATGTGAAGCCTTAGAACAAGAAGTAGTGAAAACTAGGAAAGAGATGGAGAAGTTTTAAGCCTTGTACAATCAGAATCTGTCAAGTATCAAAGCCACAGAAGGATTAGCCACCATTCTGGATCAGCAAAGGAATCCAAAGCTGAAAACTAGTTTGGGTTATGAAGAGGGATAAAGTAGTGGTAAGCCAAGAAATGAAGAACCCATCAAGTTTGTCAAATCTACAACCAACGACAACAACAAACCTGTAGAAATGAATTAAGACAATCATCCACCCAGGACGAGTAAAGAAAAAGGTTCCAGGACTGAATCTGTAGAATAAAGAAATAATGCACTCCCAGCTCAAAGACATCATCAGCGTGGAAGAAATTGATTTTCTCCAAGAAGACAACCATTTTTCAGGTACAAAGAATTCTTCTATGGATATTGTTTCTATTGTTCTAACTTTGGTCATAAAGCTATAAATTGTTCCTTAAGACTTATACATGAGCAATTAAGATTTAAAAGGAATAAATATCTGTCACAATAAAGAATGATACAGCCAAGTAACAAACCATCACATATTGCAAATTGCCAAATTAAGTTTAGAGACATGTAACTAAGGAGGTCAAGAAATAATAAATAGTCAATGAGTAGAAAACACTGCAACAATAACTTTGACCTGTTGAACAATGATATTGAATGTTACATATATCATAACTATGTACATAAAGCTACAGATTGTCGCTTAAAGAATTACAAGCCAGATTTGATCCCCACTGCTGAAAATGTCAATGTTTGGAAGAAGAAAGCAGATGATAGGTGTGGACTAGTGTTATCAGCCCAAAGACAAAAGAATCCTTGGTATATTGACAATGGATGTTCCAAACATATGACTGGAGACAAAAGTAAGTTTCTAACTCTAAGTGAAAGAAAATCAAGGAATGTAACTTTTGGAAATGATGCACCAGGAAAAATTAAAGGTAAAGGAATGGTAAGGTTGAGTAATGGAAAAGGGAAATCTCAAGATGTGTTGTTAGTAGAAGGTCTGAAACATATCCTGCTTAGCATCAGTCAAGTTTGTGACCGAGGATGTGAAGTTGTTTTTACCTCTAAAGACTGTAGAATAAAATCTGTGAATTCAGGACAGCTAGTTGCAAAATGGATAAGAACAAAAAACAATGTCTATGTGTTAAAAGAGGAAAAAGAAGAATGCCACTTAAGAAAGTATGATGAAAGATGGTTATGGAATAGGAGACTTGGACATCTAAACTTTGACCACTTAATCAAGATCAAAAATCTCAAGGTAGTAAAAGATCTTCCAAAAATACCAAAGCCCCAAGATTCTATGTGTAAACCCTGTGAAGTAGGAAAGCTAACAAGGACATAGTTTAAGTCCAAGGGCTCTACTTCAACAAAGAAACCACTCCAACTAGTTCATATGGATTTATGTGTACCATCAAGACAAGAAGGCACAGGGAAAGAAAACTACTTCATCCTGATTATTGATAATTACTCCAAACTTACTTGGGTTTCCTTTCTCAAGGAAAAAGATGAATCATTTGAGAAGTTTAAATCATTTAAGGCTTTAACTGAGACTCAAACAGGAAAGAGGTTAAAGGCAGTAAGATCAGATAGAGGAGGAGAGTTTATGTCAAGTGATTTCAATGAATTCTGTGATAAGCATGGGATCAAGAGAGAATACACAATCCCAAGAACTCCACAACAAAATGGAGTAGTTGAGAGGCAAAACAAAACAATGCAACAAATGGCCAGGTCAATGATGAATGAGAAGAACATTGTTCAAACCTACTGGGTAAAAGAAATACACAAAACAATCCATGTTCTTAACAAATCCCACCTTAGACCACAAAGTGACAAGACACCTTATGAACTATGGTATGGGAGACCTGCTTCAATGAAACACTTCAAAGTCTTTGGGAGTAAATGTTACATAAATAATAATGATGAGAACCTTGGAAAATATGATGACAGGGTTGATGAGGGTATCTTCTTAGGGTATGCTACAAACAACAAAGGATATAGATGCTATAATAAGAGGCTGCATAAAATGGTTGACTGTATTGACATAAAAGTTGATGAAGGAATCCCAGCAAGAGAGGTGTACAGTAACGAGTCTTCTACAGAGGACACAGCTAAAGTTGAAGATGAATAGGTCCAAGAATCAGAAAACGAAGACTCTGAATCAGATGAAGACATAGATACTTAGACGGACTCAAATCAGTAGACAACTTCAAATTCCTCCTCCAGAATCACTCAAAAGAATCATCCCGCAAGATAGATAATTGGTGAAAAAGACAAAGGTGTACAAACCAGGAGAAAGATAATAAAAAACACCGAACAATCACATATAGATTTCATATCCATGCTGGAGCCCAAGAATTTTAATGAAGCTAGCAAAGATGACCATTGGGTTAAAGCAATGAATGATGAACTTGATCATATTGAGAAAAACAATATGTGGGAGATAATTCAAAGACATGAAGGTAAAAATATCATTGGCTCCAAATGGATCTTTAAGAATAAGTTGAATGAGTTGGGACAAGTTGTCAGGAACAAAGCAAGATTGGTCTATAAAAGCTATGTGCAAATAGAAGGACTGGATTTTGATGAAACATTTGCACCTGTAGCAATATTAGAAGCTATCAGAATATTTCTTGCATATGCTTGTCATAAAAGGTTTAAAGTCTATCAAATGGATGTCAAGTGATATTTTCTAAATGGAGATTTAAGTGAAGAAGTCTATATGGAACAACCAGAGGGTTTCGAACTATCTGAAAACCCTAACTTAGTATGCAAGCTGAAGAAAGCTTTATATGGGTTAAAACAAACCCCTCATGCCTGGTATCAGAGACTGGATATGTATCTCAAAGACAAAAGGGTTCAAGAGAGGAATAATTGACAACAATCTATATATCAAAACAAAGGATAATGATTTTCTCATCGTGTTGGTCTATGTAGATAAAATCATCTTCGGATGTAATAAGGATTCATTGGTACAATGGTTTTCTTTTCCGATGGAGTTTGAGTTTGAAATGTCTATGATAGGTGAACTGTCATTTTTTCTTGGTCTGCAAATTACTCAGAGGTTTGGAGGGATGTTCATTTCTCAAGAAAAATATCTAAGAGAAATGTTGAAAAGGTTTCAAATGGAAGATTCTAAACCTGTAGGCACACCTATGGTTACGGGATGCAAATTAAGAAAGGATGATGACTCACCTAATGTTGATCAAAGTTCATATAGGTCAATGATAGGCAGTCTTTTGTACATCACAACATCTCATCCAGACCTAATGCATGTTGTTGGAATGGTACGAAGATATCAGTCTGCACCTAAACAGAGTCATTTTCTAGCTGTCAAAAGGATATTCATATATTTGAAAAAAACAATGAACTATGGCCTATGGTATCCTAAGAATCAGAATTTTCAATTATCAGTCTACTCAGATGATGATTGGGCTAACTGCATGGATGAAAGGAAAAGCACAAGTGGAGGTGTGTTCTTCTTAGGAGATTATCTAGTAGCATGGTTGAGTAAAAAACAAGGTTCCATTTCTTTATCAACTACAGAGGCAGAGTACATTGCTGCTACTACCTGTTGCACTCTGGTAATATGGATGATTCAAACACTTGCAGACTTGGAGGTAAAATACACTGCACTTATCCCAATTCATTGTGATAACACTAGTGCTATCAATGTGTCTATGAATCCTATATTCCATTCCAAGACCAAGAATATTCCCATAAAATACCATTTTCTGAGAGAGAAGGTCACCAATCAGGTTGTTCAGGTCCATTACATTCCAACCACAGAACAAATTGAAGACATATTTACTAAACCCCTAGCCAAGAAACCATTTGAATATCTCTGACAGAAGTTGGGTGTCATGTCGTCTCACACCTAAGAAAGTTCATCTTGTTAGGGGGAGCTTTGTATGGATTGAATATCTGATACCTCCTAAAAATACTACAACATCTCAGGGGGAGAATGTTTTCTTTGACATTGATTTCAAAGGGGGAGAAAAGGAGTGGTTTGGACCAGATGCTATAGTTGGAGTTCCAAACAAATTAGCGCAGTCATTCAAGTTTGCCATCAATGCCAAAGGGGGACATTGTTGACATGTTTACAGGTAGGTGTTCTTGTCATTGATGGAAAGATAAGAGTATGCAGCGATGGAAAAACAGAGACAATGTAAGCTCAGGAGGATAAGTGCAGAGGTGCACACAGAGTGCAAGAGTGTGCTTGATCATTTGATGGTTTATAGGCAGGCAAGGAAGATCAAAGATAAATTGATCCGACTACATTTCAGAGTGTCAGATACTGGGAGGTGGAGGTGTCAAGGACACTCACGACAAGTCTCGAAATCACGAATTGCGAAACACCGAAATCTCAAAAGCAGGAGATAGTTCCAGAAACCGGGAGTTGAAGTGTCGAAACACTTCATCACAGGAGTCCTGGAATCACAAAATAAAAAACACTGAAACCTTGAAAGCAGGAAATAGTTTCAGATATTGGGATTTCAGATACCGACAGTTGGGGATGTTAAGAACTCTTACTACAGGAGTCCCGAAGTCGTGAAATGCAAAATCGTGATATTCTAAACCATGATATAGTCTCAACCATTGGATCAAGGACAAAACTGGACCGTTGATCCAAGAAGGATATGTGGCAAAATATCATCCTTTCGCTGACTGGAAATTCAAAGGAATGGGGTTCCCTAACCTCTCAAACTCACGATATGCGAAATCGCGAAATAAACTTAGCTGTCAAATCGAAGTTTGATCTGGACCATTGATCCGACTCCATTTCGGAGTTTTGGATACCGAGAGATGAAATATTCAAGTGTCGAGACTCCTCATCACAGGAGTCCCGAAGTTGTGAAGTGTGAAAAGCCGAAAAGATGATCTGACTCCATTTCGGAGTTTCGCAGACCGAGACTTGGAAGTGTCGAGAACATCCACATCAAGAATGTTGAAATCGCGATATGAAAAATTGTGAGGTGATTTGGGTCAACAGATCCAGGAGGTAAATGTGGCAGACCATTTCACAAAGGACAGGTGGAAGACTATGACATGTGGCACGATCAGACAATGACAAGTGTGAAGTTGATTTGGCATTTCAGGCCACTAGAAATCATAATTCTGAGTGACATGTGACAACCACTTGGGTCATGACATGTCATCGAATGACGCAAGACTGACCTCACTCTAAGAGTTTTTTATTTGGGAGTTTTAACTCCATCACTCCCCCAAAGTCCCGAAGGCTGAAGTCTCGACGCAAAGGATAGACGTCTGATCACCATAGATTAAGGACCGTTGATCTGGATATCGAAGCACTTGTTTTATTGGAGAGTGGTCATATTTCAATGGTCACATCATCAAAGAACTGTCGAAGAGAGCTCGAAGAGGCAAGCTCCATTTCAGAGTTTCGGGGATCGAGACATGGAGCGTAAAAAAATATTCACATCAAGGATGTTGAAATGCCGAACTGCAAAATCGTGAAAGCTCTTTATGGATAAGCGCTTATTCACTGATGGTGGTCACATCATCAAAGAGTTGTAGAGAAAATATTGAAGATACAAGCTCCATTTCAGAGTTTCGGGGACCTTGACTTGGAGATTCGATATGCCTCGCAATAGGAATCGCCGAAATGCAAAAACACCTTTTGGTGTAGGCTGTGGTCATAGCCATTGGTCACATCGGCGGAAGATGGAGGAAGGAGCTATTGCAACCAAGATCCATTTTGGATTTTTGGGGATCAGTATGTGAAGCATAAAGAAACCTTAACCACAAGAATCATGAAATGTCGAAATGAGAAATGACAAAATAAATGCAAGACCCTATGGATTCCATCCAATGGTGCAGGTGATTTTGAATATGATCGGAGGGCTACTATTGCACTTCATAGTGTAACTACTAGAAACGAATGATGGTCTCTGCCAGAGGATGAGCTCGACTATTATGAAGAAGATGAAGAGTCTTAACTACCAGAGAGGCCAAGGAATCTGAGCATAACATCCATTGATGATGGATGCGTGGGTTGAACCTCCAGAGAAGATGAAGGATTGCAATGATGATCAGGCAGAGAACTCGACTTGAGGAGAAGAGGTAGAACAAAGAGAAGGAGTGGGATGGTGGAGTGATGTGAACACCCTGAGGTGGAGAACATTGGAGTGGTTAGAGCATGCAGAAGCATGGAGCATATTGCATGCACAAGGAGAACAAAGACTATAAGTATGTTGAACAAAGAAGAGATGGTTGTTGTTGTTGTTGTTGAGTGTGATTGACGTGTGAAGAAGGAGGTAGAGCGCAGTAACAGATATGCACAAAAGAGATGTGGTGCATTGAATGGACATGGCACACAGAGCAGAAATGGAAGAAGAACATAAAGCGTAAGAGGAGTGTGCAAAAGACACTGATGCAGACAGAGCAGCTTAGTGTAGCAGATCAGTGATGAGACTGGTAAGTTTTTGAAGAATGTTATATCACTATAATAAGTGTTATTAGCAAAGATTTATATTTCAGGGTGGTAGGGAGGTGCTAGGGAGGATGTTTGTCCTCAGAGGTTCAAGTGGGTTCTTGAACACAGGGAGTTGTAGCTTCCATCTGGTTGCAACCAAAGAAACCAGAGTGGCAGGGTGGTGCAAGGGAGAACTGTTGTTCTCTGTTATGCAGGTTGGTGCTAGTATGACTGAAAGTTGGTGCTTCCATCGAGCTGGTGCTGGAACACTTGGGGAGTTGGTGCTTCCTTCTAGTTAGTGCTAGAGAAACCATGGAGTTGGTGATTCCTTCTAGTTGGTGCTAGAGAACACAGGGAGTTGGTGCTAGAGAAACCAGAGAGTTGGTGCTCTCAACAAATAGCAGGTTGAAAAACAGAGGTTGTAGCCTCATTATGAGTTGGTGCTCATATGTATGATAATGTAAAGAATGTAAAGGTTGCTTATCATGTAAAGAAGAAGAGGTTTTTACCCTTTATGGGTTTCCTCAAGAAATATCTATCTAAGGGTATCTCATATGTGTGACTGATGATAAATGTTCTATTGCTTATTTCCCTACATCATTGTGATTGTCATTGAGTGCTTTGAAAAGAGTTTAAAATAAGCATAATTGTTTAAGCATGATGACAACTGATTCACCCCCCCTCTTAGTTGTCCAACAAGCACTCGAGGGAAGCTCTAACTACATTGCTTGGAAGGACATGATGGAGGTAGTGCTCAAAGACAATGGCTTGAAGGAATACATTGACAAAGATGTTCCTAAGCCAGATGCGACAGATACTGCAAATCTTGATGCATGGCAAAAGAAAGTGGTGAAGATGAGGAGGATTCTATTGGAGGGAGTACGAGACCACATTGTCTCAAGTCTCCATGGAAAAACCCCACCACATGCAATGTGGAAGGTTTTGAAGGATCTGTTCCAAAACAATAGAGACCATAGGAAATTGGCGGTCAAAGATAAACTCAAGAAGATCAAGATGGAGAAGGGCGACACCATTCCAAAATATCTCACGAAGTTTGTCCAATGTCGGGATGAGCTTGGAAGTGTGGGAATAACAGTCACTACTGATGATTTGGTGAGATTGGAGCTCCTAGGACTTCCCAAGAGTTGGAACAGTTATCAAGACTCTATCAATGGAAGGGAAAAATTGTCAGATTGGGAACAACTATGATCGGATCTAGTGCAATAGGAGTTCAGGAAGAACATGAGAGATGGATCTTCATCAAAGCGTGATGATGAAGAGGATTGTGCTTTGACTGCCAAGGAAAGAAAAGGGAAAGGGAAGAAATTCCATCCAAAATCTGAGTCTAAAGTCAAGAAGATGGATTTGTCCAAAGTGAAGTGTTTTCACTGTGATGAACATGGGCATCTCGCTACTAATTGTCCACAGAAGAGGAAGAACAAGATGGTTGCTAGATCTGAAATTGGTGAGGCTCTTGTATTGGAATTTGAACTTGACTTCGCTTTGATCGCATGCATGGCTTCAAGTGCATCGGGATTGGTGTGGTATTTGGATAGTGGCGCTTCCTTCCACATGACGGGAGATAAAGAGTCTTTCATTGACTTGGAGGAGAAATATCTCATAATGCATATAGAGATGGGTGACGATGGATGAAACAATGTGACTGGTATTGATATTATTACCTTTCAGAGGGAGTTAGGTAAACCATTTCAATTGAAAAATGTTATGCATGTTCCAGGTCTAAAGAAAAACTTGGTCTCAGTCGTAATGTTGGAGGATAGAGGCTATGAGGTTGTTTTTAGTAGTGGAAAATCCTACCTGTGACATAAAGAAATGGGTCAAGTCAAGAAGATAGGGATTCGAGTTAAGAATCTCTACATGCTAGAGGTAGATGGATGCAATGCCATGATAGGCAAGGAAAGAAAAGTGGTGAGCCGGGATGAGGGTGAATCATGGCACAGGTGATTGGGCCATCTTCATCATGGAGCCTTGAAGATCATGCAGCAAATATCTACTGGACTTCCAAGGGGAAAACTTGCTCAGTTAGATCAGTGCAAGGGGTGCACCCTAGGGAAGTATCTAAAGTCCACCTTTCATGAAAAGGAGAACTATGCTTTGGTGATCCTGGAGAGAATTTACATGGACATGTGTGGACCATTCTCAGTTGCTTCAACAACAAAACATAGGTATTATGTTATTTTTGTTGATGACTTTTCTCATAAATGTTGGATATTCTTCATGCAGAAGAAGGATCAAACATTCTCAAAGTTTTGTGAGTTTAAAGCATTGGTGGAGAATACATCTCTAATGAATTCAAAGACTTCTGCAGCAGAGAAGGAATTTGAAGAGAACTCATAGTGCCTCATAACCCACAACAAAATGAGGTCGCGGAGAGAAAGAGCATAACAATCATGGGTACAACACGAGCAATGTTGCATGATCAGGGCCTACCAATTCATTTGTGGGCAGAAGCATGTAATACTCTGATTTATGAGCAGAACCGTTGTCCTCATAGAGTACTTGGAATGAGTACACCTGAAGAAGATTTTATTGGTAAGAAACCTGATGCTTCTCATTTTAAAATTTTTGGCTCATCTGTTTATGTGCATGTGACCAAGGATTCTAGAAAGAAGTTGGAACCGAATACTGAAGTTGGGATATTTGTGGGGTACACAGAAACACCACATAATTATCGTGTGTATTTTCCAAACAGTAAGATGACTGTTATGCAATGGGATATAAAATTCGATGAGGGGAAAGCTGTGCGGTTGTCACTTGAGAGGGAGCTAGACTTGCATGCAGAAGAGGAACTGCTGGGTCCCAAGGATGATTCTCAAGATGTGGATCAGCCACATGAGGAGGTTCATGAAGTGGAGGAAAACACTCAAGCAGAGCCATCCATAAGAAATGGTAGAAAGTGCACCATGGAAGCTAACAGATTTGTTACACATCAACATTACTCGCTTCGATAAGTGTCGCAAGTGTCGCATGTTGCTCACAAGTGTTTCAAGTGTCAAGCAAAGCATATTGCCATGATGCCTATGTCATACTTATAATGACATTAAAAAGACACTTAAAATACCTGAAACACTTGATTTGGAGGAAGAGGAATGGTTAACTGGAGTTATGTACCTCTTGCCATCTGAAAGAACCATTGAATCTGGGTTTTTAGAGGAGAGCACTCCCCTATACCTCTCTCAGGAGCACTAGCGCTCCCCTATACAGTGCTAGGGAGCGTTATAACACTGAACAACCCTTATGGAGGAGCTCTATTGATTTTAGGAGTGCCGGCACCCCCCTAAAGCCTACTAGGGAGCGTTATAGCGCTCTGATGGTCCTTTTGAGGGAGCGCTGCCTATTCTGGGTAGCAGTTGGTCTGTTGAGGAGAATAAGGGGAATATATTTTCAATATTTGTGCCAATGTTCCTATTACATACACCATACCCTTAGATCATTTTACCGGTACTACCTTTTTTTCAACTACACCGTCCATTGATCCGAACACATCATCTATTGGCCTAAGGTCTACTTTTTCTCTCTAGACGGCCCACTCCCTCACGTTCTGACTATTCCTGCCAGTAATGTGGTGGTTATCCAATCTACAATTGGCACACCACTAACACCTAGACCTTCATCATCACTCCCTTTTGGGTACAAATCACTGAATTCTTCTATTGTCACTACTGCCCAAGTTATGCCTAGAATTTCTATACCTATACAACAACCCGGAGGGACCGGTCTTGGTGGCTTTAATCCATTAAGTAGCACCAGTCAGTCGTTTACATCTGGTTCCCAAATTCTGGGAACTCCACTTCATGCTGGGGGGCATCCTTCCACCGGAGGACAACCTCCATTTGGAGGGCATTCTCATGTTGGGGGGCAGCCTCAAACTGGAGCCTACCATAAACCGCATGGACAAAATGTGCTTACAAAACCAATCCATGGAATATCCATTTTCCAGGAAACCCACAGTTCTCGGGAGGACACAATCCTCAAGCTCCACAACAACCTCTGCCTCCTCAAGGGACTCATCTATATCCTCCTTACAGACAAAACATCTACCCCCCTTATGGGAAAACTCCAAATCCGACTTATAATTCTCAAAACCCATCTGGTTATCCTCCGCTCACACATGTTTCTCGAACCCCCTCAAATTCTGTGTACCCTAGTCAACACCAACCTTATATAAGAGGACCCACTGGTTACAATTATCCACCTAACCCAGTGTATGGTCCTACTGGTGTTCCTATGCCACACTAGTATCACCCACAGGTTAATCGACAACTACCTTTCATGTAGACTTTGGATCTCCCAGATTTGTCTCGATTAACGAATGATCCTATTTTTCATTCTCTAGTTTGGCCATCCATTCCAGCTAAAATCCCTTCTGATATTCCAAAATTTGACGGAAAGTCCAGAGAAGAACCAAACAACCATGTGATGACTTTCCATTTGTGGTGTTCATCGAACTCCCTCATGGATGATTCTATACGTTTGCGTCTTTTCCAATGAACACCTACGGGTTCTGCAGCAAAGTGGTATATTGAACTACCACGTGCTTCTTTTCACAATTTCAACTCCTTTGCCATGTCCTTCCTCACACACTTCCAACTACCCATTCGATATGAGAAGGGTACCAAACTATTAACCTCCCTTCGTCAGACAAACTCCGTATATATCTTTGATCATATTCATGAATGGAGACGATGATGAAGGTTAATCAAAGTGATCATTCTTGACCAATTATTAGCGGAATGGTTCACTAAATCACTATTACGCCCGATTGCTCGTGATGTTTCCATGGGTGGTGTAGTCACCGAGGAAGAAGCTATTGCTCAAGCTCAGTACTTAGATTTGGTTTATTCACAATCTGGTACTATGTACGAATTGATACCAAACGCTACCCATGCCACTACTAATCCATCCAAACCATTGTCTACCTCGCATGCAGATGGAGTCATTGGCTCCATCAAAACTCAATCTACTTCCCAGTTGACTAGAACAACCCAGCGGTCTGCTTCAACGTCCACTCCCAGTTCGACCACACCCTCTTCTACCTCCCCTCAAACTCAGGTCTCTAAGGTGAATACAATCCAATCAACCCCTTCACAACAATCCGGAGGTAAGAAGAAAACGAGAAATAAACTGAAGAAAAACAATAACAATGAACAACCAAAAAATCAAACTCAAACCCCTACTGCCGGAAAACAACCACAAAGGAAACCAAAATTCCCATGTCTCATTTGCGGTGATGATCACTACACCTGAGATTGTCCACATCATGATGAAGTGGCCAAACTTTTTAAAGGAAATTCACAACCCGCTATGCTTACCCAGCCTTTTCCACAGCATCAATCCTTGGTTGCTGAAACCCCCACTCCAAAGGGAAGTTCCAGCCAATCCCATGATGAGGCCTCGATAGGTGCCCACATTTACATGTTCAACGGGATTAATCTGACCACTCGCACTATGACATATGACACACCGATTAAACCTGATAAGCTGAAGACCACTGACGGGTCCTTACCAGACCCATCACCATCTTTCGTTAGTCCTCCGTCTTTTATCCCTCCATCCGGGCCACTCCAGATCGAGAAACCTTCGTTTGACTCCATCTTATTCCCTCCTAAGAGCACTATTTGGAAACCTACCTTTAATCCTAGTTCACGGGCTGCCCAAAACTACAACATCGTTGAAGATTTGGCTCAAGCCCCGTGTGCTATGTCTGCTTTGGAAGTTGTACAACACTGTCCCAGTCAACGTAGAATGCTCTTGGCTGCCATCGACGCTTTCGATCCTGAGTCATATAATAACCTCATGTTTAATCTATATGATCATTAGCCTCGACCCCCCCACCAACTAACTTTTCAAATTGATGTTGTTGTTCACAATCAACAAATCCACCGAACTATCTTGGATGAGGGAGCCTCTACTTGTGTCATGTCTTTAGCTTGTTGGAAAGGCTTGAAATCACCCGCCCTTAACAAATCCCCTACGATGTTATGCACTTTCGATGGGCGAGTTTTTCATCCTAACAGACTTTTACAATCCTTAGCCATTCAGTTGGGTGACAAAACCGTCACTGTTGATGTCGAGGTGGTCGATGCCCCCCTCGATTACAACCTACTACTCAAAAGAAGTTGGTTCTACGCTATGACTGTCGTCACCTCGTCGGTGTTTCGATGTGTACAATTCCCCCATCAAGGAAAAATTGTCACTATCGACCAACTAGATTTCTATACACCCGATGCTCGCGCTCCTGTTACCAACAACATTCCTTTTTTGGGAGACCACAAGGTTACGTATGAAAGCGTTGGTGTTGGCTTGTTGAAATACTCTAGCCTTTCTCTATTGTCTGCAATCGTTTACATTTCCCAAATTTTTCCTTCCGACGAATCTATAATGGAAATGCTTAGTATTGACGACATACCTTGGGATGATAACCATCATCGATCCTCTTTTCTTCCGCCTCTAGAAGAAATTCACAAAGACATACACTCTGTCTTCCCTCCTAATGTTACCAACTCTCCACAATCTCCCATCCTAACACAAGATACTCTTTCTTAGGGGAATCTAGGTAATATCTCTACTACGATCGTTATTGATATTTCGATCAAAGAAGGCGTTGTGGAAAACATTAACCTTGGTGCTAATTGCATACCCGAAGAAGTGGTATCTTACACTGCTCTCTTTAAATAATTCTGTGATGTCTTCGCTTGGAGCTACAAAGAAATTCCAGGGATCGACCCCTCGATCATCATGCATGAAATCAAGACTTACCCAGGTGAAAAACCTGTTCGACAGAAACACCACCTGATTCATCCGAAGAAAATCGCAGCTATAAAGGTAGAAGTTGAGAAAATTTTGAAATCTGGCTTTATCTATCCTATCCCTTTGACAGAATGGGTCTCCAACCTTGTTCCAGTTGCCAAAAAATAGGGGACCATTCGTGTCTGCGTTGACTATTGGGATCTCAATAAGGCTTGTCCAAAGGACAACTACCCTACGCCCTTCATCGACCAGACCATTGATAATTGCGATGGGAGCGTAATCTTCTATTTCATGGATGGTTTCTTCGGGTATAACCAGATTGAAATTTTACCTGCTGATCAACATAAAACAACCTTTATCTGCCCATGGGGAACTTTACCGGAAGCTCCCTTTTGGTCTCAAAAATGCTGGTGCTACTTCCAGCGGGCTATTTCATACGCTTTCCACGATATCAAGCATATTTCAGAACCTTACCTTGATGACTTACATGCCCACTCATTCAATCGATCAGATCACGTTGATCACTTACGGGCTATTTTTCTTCGATGTCGGTTTTACCGTATCCGCTTGAACCCACATAAGTGTATTTTTGTTGTCGAATCCAGTCGACTCCTCAGTTTCATTGTCTCTAAATATGGGATTCAGGTGGATCCCTTAAATATTAAGGCTATTCTGGCCTTACCCCCACCTACTAGTTTGAACCAACTCCAAAGTTTGCAAGGAAAAGAAAACTTCCTTCACCGTTTCATTTGTAACTACACTGAGATAACTAAAGGAGTCATGCGATTGTTGCAGAAAAACACCCCTTTCATCTAGGATGACATCGCTCAACAATCATTTGATGCTCTCAAGCATGCCTTGACCCATGCACCTTTGTTGCATCCTCCAGAGTATACAAAGGACTGCATCCTTTACTTAGCTGCCTCCACTTCCACTATTGCGATGGTATTAGTTCAGGAGGACCCCAAAGGTGAGGAACATGTGATCTATTACCTGAGCAAGAGTCTATCCAGACCTGAACTTCGATATTCACATGTAGAGAAACTGGCTCTGGCAGCCATCATTGCTATCCAGAGATTTCGTCATTACATCCTGCTACGCACCACCACTGTGATCCCGGATTCGAACCCCATGTACCATGTCTTGACACGTCAAGTGCTCAGGGGAAAATACTCCAAATGGATCGTCGTCCTTCAGGAATTCGATCTTGAATTTGTGAAGTCCAAAGCCAAAAAGTCCCTGGTGTTTGTGGAGCTTATTTGTGACCTTCCCCATGCCGATGAAGATATTGAACCCAGATATTCTCTCCCCGACGAAACTCTTTTCCTCATCAACACCTCTAATCCTTGGTATGGATACATCTTCCTTTATCTCCAAACCCAACGCTCTCATCCCAACTTTTCCCATGAAGAGTGTCGATGTATTCACCACCATTCTCGTCGTTACCTTATCGTCGGTGACACCTTGTATCGTTGTGGTATTGATACTATCCTTCGATGATGTTTGATTCATGAATAGTTTGAACACGTTCTGAATGAATGTCACCTTGGAGCCTGTGGCGGTCACCTTTCTAGGATGGCTACAGACCAGAAAATTCTACGTGCCAACTATTTTTGGCCCTCGATTTTCAAAGATTGTATCGCAGTAGTCAAAAAATGCCCACCCTGCCAAGTTTTTAATAACAAGGCATGCACCTACCCTACTACGCTGCACCCTATTATCGCCATCGGCCCCTTTGCCAAGTGGGGTATCGATTTCCTGCAATGTAAGCCTACCTCAGCCAGGGGGCATGGTTATATAATCATCGTCGTCGACTACTTTACAAAATGGGTTGAAGCTATGCCTACCTTTCTGAATGATGGTCATACCGTAGCTCTTTTTTTTTTAACCACATCATAACTCATTTTGGTGTACCATGCGCCATTGTCACCGATCACGGTTCACACTTTAAGAGCCAGATGATGAGTGAATTGCATGCCAAGTTGGGTTTTCTCCAAGAAAACTCTTCCCCATACTATCCTCAGGCCAATGGACAAGTTCAAGCCATCAACAAAGTCCTTAAAACCATGATTCAACGTATGGTAGGGGAAAATAAGACATCTTGGCATCTACAAGTTTTCTCCACTCTCCGGGCTTACCGTACTACCGTGAAAACTGCAACTGGGTTCACTCCTTTCCAGTTAGTGTATGGCATCGAAGCTGTTTTACCAATTAAGTGTGAGATTCCATATTTGAAACTTAAAGTAGAAATCCTACCCCATACTTCTTCCGAAGAAGAACATTTCTTATATATGACCAAACTGGATGAAACACGTCATGATGCCACTCTCATTAACGAGGCACATCAGAAACGAATAAAAAGTCAATACGGTAAATCCGTCCATCCTCAGACTTTTGCAGAAGGAGACTTAGTCCTCATCTATGACCAGGCTCATGACAAACTAGGGACAGGTAAGTTAGAACCTCTGTGGCATGGCCCTTACATTGTGAAATGTGTTTTGCACAAAGGCACCTACGAGTTAGTCGATTATGATGGAATCTCCCTAGGAGAGCCCCGAAACGGGCTTTACCTTAAAAAGTACTATGCCTAGATCACCTAGCATGTGTACTTTGTACATCATTGTATTTTAGTTTGGTGTGTCTGTTTCTTTTATGTGCTCGATTTTTAACCTTTGCCACTTATAACTGTGTCTTGTGTTTTCATGCACAGATGACATCTTCCTTTCTTATCTTTTTCGGGTTTGCGGATGGCACTAGTCGACACACCCAGAACGTTGCTTCTGCAGCATGGGTCATTTACCAATCTGATGAGTTGGTGAGTTCAGGAGGTATTTTCTTAGGACCAACGACTAATAACATGGCAGAATATCATGTTGTCATCGGACTTTTGACCCAAGCCTCCTCTCTAGGTATATCTCATATGATTGTTAACCTAGACTCACAACTCATGGTCTGCCAACTTAATCGTATCTATGCTATTCGTAATCCTATCCTGCTACATCTCCACCTACGAGTTCATCATCTTCAACGAATATTTGATTACATCGAATACAAACATATTCCAAGAGAACTCAACAATGTTTCAGACTCGTTAGCCAATTACATCATGGATCGGTATCTCGCCCATAGATAAGGTTTCATGAAGGAAAACAAATTGTACACCACATGTAAATTA
>JASDQU010884882.1:5987-18028 GCA_032191745.1 Picea mariana
ACATCAAGTATAACGGAGTAACGAAACATAGGAAAGGAAAAGTAAGCCTGAATTCTTTTATGGAAAATCCTGATCCCTTTTAACCACAGATAGTAAACATTTCTTTTCCCTGTTGATCTTATACAAGAAACCCCAAAGAAATCTGGATGGAGTCCCACAGACTTAAGCTACCTGAAACCATTGCTTACAACTGACTCTTAAAACAAAATCGTAAAATGCGGAATAAGACTCAGGTCCTACTCCTACCCAAACGACTAGTGCTATAACAAGAATACAAGTGTACAAAGCTTAAAAAAAAATCTGAAAGTCATTACCCAAGCTTGGAGAAAGCAAAACCCTCATGCACAGATGTCTTATACTAGTTTTTCGGTAGTACTCCATTATTAATCAAATCGGTTTGAGAAGAGACCATGTGCATAATAATGAGACTTAAATTTTTGGAACATAACTAAAGATTTCAAATATGTAATAATAAATCATTTTCAGAAATATCAAGGAAAACATTTAAACAGTGACATACGATATCCTTTTCACACAGGAAATAACACTCAAGGCATAAATATCAAAAAGTTAAATAGTACGACTGTTTATCTATCATAGTTCCAACAAGGCATGAGCTTGGCTTAAATTATCTTCGCACCAGAATGTTTATATACAAAAATTAGGGGTGTACCCCGTATCAACTGAATATAGAACTTGGAACAAATAACTTCAAAACATTAAGGATGAGACGGAGCCTTGACCATTGTTGCTTATAAACTCGTAATAGACGGAAGGGCATCGTACTAAAACCCGAATACCTCTTGAAGGAATGAGAAGGGCGTCCCCATTCTTCAGCATGACTGCACCTACACAAAATGATGTGGAGCAATTACGACATATTCTATAGGAAAGAATGATGATTTAATTACAGAGAAGAATTTAGAGCAATGATCGATGAATACTTAATTGAAAGGGTGCTCTTGCCAACTGCCATTGCATTGTCCCATGTGCCTCCCAAAACGAGAAGGGAGGAGGAGTCTATGTCACCCTGATGGGTACCCTCACATAGTAAGGGGCCCATCATTAGCAAAGAATACCAGTCTCAATCAAAACACTACAGAAAAAGAATTGTGTATAATAACCATAAATTAATATTAAAACATAAAATTAGTATGACTTTGCAAATATGAATAGGAAGGATTAAACAACCTCGGCCATGAGAACGCCGCTTCAATCATTATATGACACTAGCAAAGTTAGCACAGAAACCCTCTCAAGTTCAACAGTAGGACGATAGGTCTGTTGCACACCCGAGTAAGGGTAGATCGGACTTGACACTCACCAAAGAAAAATGACTAGGGAACTAGGACTTTACCGAAAATCAAATAAAATATAGCATATTCCGGAAAACGACCGGGAACCAGGACTTCACCGAAAGTTCAAACAAAAATATAGCATATTCTGAATGCACTCATTCAACAGATAATCGTAGTAAGTCCCTCCAGGGAAGGAGAATAAATCGGCCGATGGAAAGACTAGTACAGAGGAGGGGTTGAACCATGAAGAACTGAACCTGGACAGGGTATCATCTACCCGTTCACACTGACTTAAAGATTATTACCGAAAGTCAGGCCGAGATCTGAAGCAACAGAGTCCTACCAAACAAGTTAGAGAAAAAGAGATAGTTAAGGTTAAACTTACCCCTCGCGCAGAGTTGTTGTCGAGAAGTTCCACCCAAGGTCCTCGCCCATCCGGTACAGGAACCGAACCCTACATCTATATCCATGAAGGTAAAGCCAAACAAATAATGGTCTGAGATGTTCTCACCTCTTTCATTAAACCAAACACCAGAATGAAAATGAAATTGGACTGAGATGGTGTTTATCCATTCTGCACGAAAACCATTACCAGAATGAATGTGAAACTGCGGGAGTAACCTTTCGCAAGGAGTAAAGGGGATGGGGTCTTCACACCTGGGCCATGTGCCTATAGGGTATGTGTCGAATCATCAGTAGGGCACGCCATTCGAGCTCTGATCGCACAGACATTTCTCCAAGCGCTTTAAATGTTGCAGATAAACCTTTAAGGCACGAGGGTTCCAACCTGTATCGGTGGTTTATAGCATTAATGGCGAGGTAACCAGACGGCTGACTTGCTACAACGACTATGTTAAACCCAACTACCTTTAAATTAACCACCCGAGGCGAATATCCCTTTTCGTTACCTAACGAGTGAGTGGTGTGAACTCGGTTATAACCATAACTTCACAAGTTAACCTCTGCATAATGTATTTCCAAGGTGCATAGTTTAATGTTCGAATTTGTTTAAAAACCAAGTTAGACTTTTGTTTCTGAACAATGTTAACCTCCTCATAGATCCTTTATAGATATCGGAATTGGCAACATAAGGCCATAACTTTGTTTAACCCTCGCATTAGTATGAAAGACACTCAAGGAAGTTACATCTCCTTAATATAAGGTGGCTTTGGAAAAACGAAACTATAGATAACAATAAATTGAAATGAACTATGATATCCCTAGCTAAGGACTTATGTTCACATGTAACTCACTGCCAAAACAGGAAGCGACGACTTTGTATTAATTTAGGATAAGAGGAGTAAAAAGAAATAAGACTATTGTACATGTACCAAAGAAAAAAAAAATTATGTGAATTTCGAGGTTCATTACACCTCCCCTAATACCCTGTCGTCTTCCTCCTCGACATCCTCTAACCATGATTACCTGCAAAAATACAAATCAATTTTAATTATCAAAATTTTATAATCAAGTATTCAATAAATGGAGTTCGTAGTGATCCCAAGCCGCATGTCGAATCCACTCTTATACCATATGTAACGAACCCCGTCATTCATACAACAAGCCTCGCATAACAAGTACAAATTTTTTGTTATATATTTTTTTCAGGAAAGTAATATGACATTACACTCAACATCGCAACATGACGACAAACTCAATGTACGTAATTCATGCAACGTACGACATAACGACCTAACATACTAGAAAATCATGCAACTGGAATCAACATATGAAAAACAATTAGACGAAGAATAAAATGACTACCCTCCCGTCCAACCCTAGAAGGTTAGGACCTCCTGAACACATAAGCAACTCTCAAGCCCAAGTTTCCATCGATTTTGACCATTTAAGGTCTCAAGGATGGCAACTATTCTAAGGAAGAAGGAGGTTTATACATCCCTCCCAACACAAGCAAGACCATGCCTACTAAGATAAAGGGGAAACATCAATCCAACCAAACACAACAACTTCAATGACACAAGTAGCTAGACCCTTCTCAGCGAGTGAGAAACAATCACAATAAAAAGTTACAGAGCAAGGTCCAAAACATCAATTCCAATAATGACCATCATCAATAGGAATCCGAACACTGAAGGCCAGACTATCATATGCACTTGTCGATCAATGCATGAAATGATCCAATCATAAAGAATCATGTTGCCACATTGGCGACAAGTGCAATTGTACTAATGTGCAACCTAAAAAATTCTAAACCTTCAATCGTGACACAATCAAAGGCACCAGAACTCCAAACTTAAGTTTTCATACATGAGACGGAATCTATAAACAAAGCACTCAATAAACAAGCTGAATATGATGCAGGGTAACTACATTCAATACATTTTATTTCGTGCAACGAATTAGATAGATTTCTTGTTTTCTTACAAGGAAGTCATATGTGGTTCCCTTTTAATTGTGCAATGACCTAGATGTATCTCTTTAACTATTTTACCAACATAGAAACTATGTCAAGCACAAAGTAACCAACCACAATCTAAAATTCAACATATAACAACTTCAAGTATCAATTTACCCTTCCATTCTAAACGGGGTTTTATTAATCATTAAATCAAATACATTCTTTTAACTCCTCCGAATCAATATTAAACAAAGAAACGATAAACATGTAGAAAGAAAAATTCTAACAGATCTATAGTTCAATAATAAATTAAGACTAGACAAACCAAAGCAGAGATTCCTAGTCTTAGCTCAAGGAAGAATCTCTTCCCTACCTTCTATTTTTAAAATACTCAAGAAGTTAAATTCTATCCTAATTTAACATATAGTTTATCCTAGGCTTATCCAAACTAAATAAAGTAATTGAGATAAAATAGAAAGAAAATTATGATTCAACAATGTCATTACTGAATACACTCATGATAGGCGACTGCGGTAAAAAGGATTACGAATCGACTACTTGTATCCTGCAAGAATGTATTTAAATGAGCTGTTGATATTACAAGTATCTAATTTCATTTTAATTTCTCAATTAAAAGTTGAGACTGAGAATTCCAATAATAAAGATGAAATTATTTTTAACAAACCAAAAATAAAGGTGAAGTTGTTATGCTAGCTGTCACATGCACCAAGCCTTGAGACTATCTCCAATTTTGAAAAAAAAATCATGGGGTACATTAAGAAAACGACATGTGTAAGGTGTGTGCGGTTGGGAGCTTTTCGAACAACATTGTGAAGTGTGCCCTTTATTTTTATACATGTCACCTGGGCAATACGCCTCCACTGGTAACATTTGAAACTAAAAGTCTGCTAAACGATATTTGCCAGTTTATTATTACAATACACATTCCCTCATAACGATCAATTATTGTGAAAACAATTTAACTATTTAAAATGGTTAATCATGATATTCATAACGATCAATTAAACTGTTGTAAAATGATTAAGTTATATGAGCAATAATCACACTATCATGATTAAAACCTTAAAATTGTTATATAAAAGCAATCCTAATCTAAAGGGATGACCACCATAACAAATATCTTGCCATAAATCCAACTGCTATAATTATGATATAAAAATATTCCTAAATTACAGGAACACTGCCAGCTCGAACCACTAAATATTTAAAATCTATGTGTGATTATTTAGGATCTCTGTGTACTTATATTAAAATATCTTTGTAATTATAAAAAGGATATTAAAATCTTAGCTTATTTAAACCGAGGAATCTTGGAATGAGCAATAATTACCTCTGCCAACTGTCAGTAAATAGAAATTCACAAAACAAGGAAATATTTAATAATTACATTTGCGAATTAGAAATATTTAAATTGCCCAAAGAAATCTCATAATTCGCGAATAAAAAAAACAAAATAAATCTCAGAAATAAAAACAAGGTAAACTTCCACTGGCCAAATAAATTTTACAAGGGCAAGTACACTTTAACTACAACATGCACAAGGTAAGTAATTCATTATGAAAAATTTATCGAAGTTACATGATGGCTTGCCTCATAAGAAAACACAACCTTCTTGAGGGAGACATAGCCATAGAAGGAAAGCGCAGTGCCTGTTCATCACTCAGAAAACGTGGACTGAAGAAGAGGGAGATTTCATGGGCGTGAGAGGAACCCAGAGAGGCAAAAAGCATGTAATTGCAGCGGATCTATAGACAATCGCTGGGAAAGGGAAGGGTTAGGTTGCTAGAGTCTGAAACAAGAAAAATGTTCCTCTCTTTAGACAATCCATTGCTAAGGCTCTGGCCACAAGTTAAAGCAATAAATCCAAAATAAAAATATAATACACATTCCTACGAGTTGAATCCCACCTCACGCAATCCAACAAGATTATAAAAATGCAGGCCAAGGGTTTGGTTCCAGTGCTCGTTCTGGCCACGAGAAGACTTAGACAAACTCCTGGAAAATAAAAATGATACACAACCAACATTGAACCGCAATACATACAAGGATTATAAAAATGTAGGAAATAATCTCACCGGTGCAACTATCATTGTGCCACAAGAATAAGAGAAAGCATGAAGACAAAATGGACTGAATAATGGTCGTTGTGCTAGCAGAATTGGACTACAGATAATTAAACAAGCGATGCTCTGTGTGAAATAGAGACCATAAATTGCATATGGATGTAGTCTCTCTTGGGTGAATCATAAATCCTTACATTAACAAAAAATGTAGAGTGATGAACCAAAAATTCATACCATCTATTTGTAAATCAACATGCATCCAACTAAATAAAATTGTGAAATTTAGACGTGTGTATTTTGATTGAAGGTGAAGGTTACACTGTTGTTCTCCTATGCTTGTGCTCCTGCTTGCCAATCGTCGATACCTCACCGGTACCTCCCAACCAACGCTAGGGGTACCCTTCTTCCCCCTTCGCCCCCTAAGCCGCAAAGGGGCCGCGCACACAATACCATAGAATGTCATCTCCCATCTCACCTCGGAAGGTCGAGCTACCACTTGTTATCCGAGCTGGGTATCCCAACTCCCACAAGAAAATTCACTCAAAACACAATTTTGGCAGTGTAACCTTATGCTTACCAGACGTGATCCATACTCCTCCTCTACCATCCTTTCTATAGAGTTTTCTTAGTGATTACTTTCCCAAACCCTCATTAGATTCTTTTAATTAAATTTAATTAGGATAAACTTTCCCCGTACACATGTCACCTGATCCGTTAGTTGCACCAGAAAATAAATTTATTAATTAATTAAATTCACCTATTTCCCTCACCCACCTAAAAGCATTCATAAAAATGCTCTTTGGTGTCCCTTTATGCCCTTACATTTTTTAAATGACTGACGCCTTTCTTAAAACATATTTGAGTTCACAATTAGAAGGTTCTAAGGACTAGATCCCCTACTATGTTAGACAATTCTCTTTTTCTTAAGTTTTCGCTTTTCTCCTTAGTTCAGATTTAACAAGTTTAGATAAAAACAACAATTTGTACTTTTAATAATTTAATCCTCCATTAAAATTTTTACTTTAATAATCAAAGTTTGAATTTCTCTTTACCCCCTTCTTCTTACATGTCTATTTAGTTTTTTTTCTTTGTTCACAGGTTCTACTTAGTCCTAGGTTTTAAATTCACTAGGCTTGGCGATAGTTCTTAAGAGAATTTTTTTATTATTAAACTTACTCATAACATCATTCATTTTAAGGCCAATGAGGTCTTAAGGAGGCATATTTTTCTAGGTACTAGGTTTAATAACTTACCATAGCTAAAATCGCGACATGCTCTTCACGATGCACTATGTGCTCCAAGGGTGCCACTCGCCTGCATTTTGTTTTTATTTGCGTGAATTTCCATTCAAGACGCACTACGTGCTCCTAGAGTGTCACTCATCTCTTGACTGAATTTGGTAGACGTCAAACCCCTGGATTCAATACTCTGTCAAGGACTCTAAGGAATAAGGACATTGCCTTGTTGTGCACCCCTTAGAATCATCGTGAGTGACTATCATAGTCTTCCCTCATGGTATCATGGATCTATCATACTAGGTAATCGTTAACCTATAGTTCGAGCCACGACGGGAGTGCTAGTAGGCTGTGACAGGGCTGCTGCCACACCTCTCCCTCAATGTCTCTGGTTGTCGTGTGTGACCCCTTTACTCCAAAATGTGAGTCTGGTCGACAAGTTATCATCATCTTGCATCTAGCTATGAAATATGTCAGCGATCATAATATCTAGTCATATGTCACATATGTAATATCAAAAACATCCAAACCATAAAAGTCCACTCCCTGACTCGATCTAGAGTCCAAGGACATCCCTTTATGCCATCGATATCCTCAAATTTTCAGGGTCTTGGACACTCAGGAAAACCACTCAATAGCATATGTCGATAAAACTATAATAAGATATCATATCATCAGAGCCTCAACATCTCATAATCATAATCAACAATCAATTATATAATGAACCAGATCACTTGCATGCAAGTGTCCTCAAAGAATAAGTCCAATCAGGTGTGCGCAAGAGCGGGATGTTACACACTTTTTGTTCCACCCGAAAAGGTTTATGTTTGCTCAAGATATAACCATTTTTGTGAGTTATGGAGGTACATAATTTATTTACTATGTTAATGTTTTTTTATTTTATTTACTACATTAATGTTTCGTTCTTTTTGTTCATATTCCCAGGTGCTACACTTTCCATCTGTATATTCTCTTTTCCATGTTCTTTGCACAATCTTGGCAAAGAAAAAACATAATGGAAAGCATTTTCTTTTCTATGTATTCTCTTTCCTCTACACCTTATGTGATCTGAACAACTAAGAAATAGAGAGAAATCTTGCACTTTCTGGGTAGCCCAACAAAGATTTAATCTCGATCTTATAAAGTTTAGGATTTGTTTTTTTTAAATTTAGTTTTTTTTTTATGTGTGTGAGTACAGGAAAAAAAAAAAGAATCACCTCCCCCTACGTAACATTTTCTATTTATTTTGCATTAGTTCACTTGGTTAAAAATTACTTTATTCAATAAGAATTCTTGAGTTCAAGTCTTTCTAAATTTCATTTAAATTATAAAAAGTGAATCACTATAAAGTAATTTTAATGTTTTTTTTTAATCACTTTTTACATGTAACTTCATTGTAAAAATGATTCTCACTCATTTTATAAAAGTCAATCACTTCATGCAAGAGAAACTTATTTGTTAAAGTGAGCTTATAGGAAAAGTTGGAGAAGGAAGGGGATTTTTTCACTCACGCCTCATTGTACATCCATCACCACGTGGATGAACCTTTACCTTTCACATGGAACCTTGATTACCTTTTATAAATTTCTTAAAAATGACATAACTTTGACATCCAAAGTCCATTTTCAGTGCCCCATTTTTTGAAACTATTGAGCTTTCCATCTAAATAATTAGTTTCTTCTTTTTTAGCCATCTTACCTACATGTTTTAATATGGTTAGTCCAAGTGATATTTTTCTTACCTGTTAAAACTACTTCTCATGGAAATCCTATATGAAGGATGTACTATGAGGTAAAGGACTTTATCATATTACCTTGGGAAAAGAAACTCTCACCACTATTGCTTCAAATAAATTCAAATAGGAAAACAAAAATGATGAAGCATGTGGATTAATTGAAATGTGGATTAATAGTGATTTATGATTTCACCTTCAAGGAGTTCATAAACTAGATGACGCTTGAGAAAATATGTAAACCGTATTTGGTAAATAAAATGAGATTCGAGCCCACTAGCTTGAAAATCAAAATCCTAGTAATTTCTCTTTTATTGAATATTATCTATCTAAGTTCAGAACACTCAAAATTTTATTTAAATACTATCAAATAGAAAATAATGATG
Source organism: Picea mariana (assembly GCA_032191745.1). NCBI lineage: Eukaryota > Viridiplantae > Streptophyta > Pinopsida > Pinales > Pinaceae > Picea > Picea mariana. The sequence goes on from JASDQU010884882.1 coordinate 15,082, forward strand.
ACCAATTCATATATGTTATTCTTGTTAATCTTGACGCCACATATATCTACTTTTCACTCAACGAGAGAAGCTTTAGGGACCACTTACATATCACTTTCCTAGGTATACTACATTATGTTATTGATTGTTGATTGTTTATGGTCTATATTCCATATCTGTGAACTATTATAAGAGAATGGAACTCACTAGTTGAGAGGGGAAGAGAGGCCATGAGAATTTGTAACAGTATTTTGGTGAGAAATTGATTGAAAAGGAAATTTGGTTGTTATTATTTTAGTGGAAGTAGGATTGGGGGCCCTCAACCTTTCTAGATGAGGGGTTTGGATTGGTGGAGAGACTTCTATCCTCCATCAATTCATCAATTCATGTTGTCTTTTACGAGATCTATAGTTGAATTCAACTTTGTAAATTGAAGATAATTGAGAAGAAAAGTTAAATAATTTGAATTCTTGTTATTTAGATCTTGTTGTTTACCTAGTCATGGAAATTGCCAATTCATGTTGAAAAATTATTAATTTAAAATTTGTGGAAGATGAAATATATATTTCTTGTTAATTCATGAATTTCTTGTAACTTGCATTTGATTTGTAATGAATCTTCTATTATATAATTAGTATCTAGTATAATTTAGTGTCATTGTATCCTCCTTTACATAAACTAGTATAATGGAATTAATATAGGGATAAACTTGAGATTAATATGATCCAAGGTGATGTCATCACATAATTAATGCACAAACAAACTAATAAATCAATGTACTAAATTGTTTTGTACTATATCAATACCAAAATAAATGTACCATTTATTATATCAATACAGAAATAAATGCAGCATTTTGATTGATCATTTTTCATTCTGTAGTTGTTGAAATCACAATATTAAATCATTTTTCATTGTATCATTGCTAAATTAATTGCACTAAATAGTTTTACTAAATCGAATATTAAGCATTAGTTTGTGATTAATGTGCATCTATAATTTGTATCAAATTATTAAGCTAAAAAGTCTAGTAAAGTGAAAATGTATGTGTGAGATTGTTGTCACTTATATCAAGTGTACTTCATACAAAGTCAATTTATTATAGTTGTCCTCTACTTAAGTCTACAAAGGTGAAAGTACACTATCCCCTCTAGATTTAAACAGGAAACCTAAAAAAATACACATATTGTTATAAGTACAATAAAAAATACTTAGCCTTAACACATATTCTCATAAGAACCTTAACAAAAAAAATTATTTTATATTTATAAATTAAAAAATTAACTAAATTAACTAATATTAATACAAATACTACTTCATATAAAAATATATTAATATTATGATATGTTACTTATGAATGTGGATTTTTATTTTTGATGCATTATATCTTACTATTCATCTTATGTGGTGTGCGTTACAACATATGTACACTAAATATCACTCACGTGATGATGCACGATTCCTGTTAATTTATAAATATAGTCATTCAAAGTTGGTGCAAAAAGTTATAAGAAACATCCATGTGATATGCATTCAGAGATGGACTCATTCAATGTTGTTGCCCAGATTAATTAATAATAAAATATGCCCTTATGGTATCCACGTCCATCGAAGCAACGGATTTGTACCAAAATTATCACATTTGACTTGGAGAGCAGAGTTACATCTAGCCGTAAGAACCAATGAGGTCATTATAGAGAAAGTCCAAAACGTGTGCACATACCAAGAAATCATGGTTTCTCTACTGTAGTCTCTGTGGAAGGTTTTGCAAAGCCACTGGTCAAAGTTGTATAGACAGTTTTATTTCCTTTCGAGAAAATTGTCCATCGTGGATCTCAGCCTTAAACTAAGGAGAATGGCAGGTCTAAGTCAAAGTTTTAAGGAGAATGGCAGGTCTGAGTCAAAGTTTTATAGACATTTTTATTTCCTTTCCACCAAAATGTCCATCGTGGATCTCGGCGTTAAACTAATGTCCAATGATTCAATACAAGTCCGCGAATAGTAATTATGACTATTATCATTGATTCAAAACTTAAATAAAAAAATAACAAACATTAAATCCAAATCYCAATATTCATTGATGAACCGAAAACTAACAAACATGAAATCCAAATCTCAAATGGCAAKATTCATAAAACTAGAAAAGAGGAAGAGAYGATAGTTTTCTCCTAATAAAAGAAAGTGAAGTGGATACTGAKTTGGAGCTAGAATTGTCGTTCTTAAATCCAAATATTAATTTACCTCATTCATTCATTCAATTGTCATGCAATTTAAAAAAAAAAAAAAGTTACCACTATTGTAAACAAATCTCCCATATAAAATTCAATGTAAATGAAAGTGAAGTGGATACTGAGCTAGAATTGTCATGCTTAAATCCAAATATTAATTTACCCTCATTCATTCATTCAATTGTCATGCAATTTATAAAATAAATAAAAACGGTTATCACTATTGTAAACAAATCCCCAATATAAAATTCAATGTAAATGGCCTCTATTAAAATTACAAACTTGGAAACTCAATACTTGTACAATCCAAAGGAAATATTCTCAATATCTGTAACATCCCGCTCTGGCGCACTGAGCGAACTTATTCTTTGAGGACACTTGCTCGCAAGTGATCCAGATTATTATGCTATTAAAACTTTTGATTTTGATTATGAGGCGTTATGGGTTGATGACATGTTGTTTTACTACATTGACATAGACATGTGTTATTGACTCGGTTTTACTAAGTGTGCAGGATTTTGGACCTCGAGGATGCAGAGGCATCGATGGAATCCCTTGGACTCCGGATCGAGTCAGGGAGTGTACCATTGAGGTTTGATTGTATTACTGTGATATTAGTGCATCTGAATAGATGATATGATATGGATATATTCTGACATGATTTGTTGATGATGCAAGCTGACGATAGCTTGCCGACCAGACTCACATGTGGAGTAAAGGGGTCATGCACAACTATCAGA
>JASDQU010884882.1:18048-33758 GCA_032191745.1 Picea mariana
ATCACTTGCATGCAAGTGTCCTCAAAGAATAAGTCCAATCAGGTGTGCGTAAGAGTGGGATGTTACACACCTTTTGTTCCACCCGAAAAGGTTTATGTTTGTTCAAGATGTAACCATTTTTGTGAGTTATGGAGGTACATAATTTATTTACTACATTAATGTTTTTTATTTATTTATTTACTACGTTAATGTTTCATTTTTTTGGTTCATATTCCCAGGTGCTACACTTTCCATCTGTGTATGCTATTTTCCATGTTCTTTGCACAATCTTGGAAAACAAAAAACATAATGGAAATCGTTTTCTTTTCTTTGTATTCTCTTTCCTCTACACCTTATGTGATCTCAACAACTGAGAAATAGAGATAAATCTTGCACTTTCTGGGTAGGCCAACAAAGATTTAATCTCAATCTTATAAAGTTTAGGATTTGTTTTTTTTAAATTTAGTTTTTTTTTTATGTGTGTGAGTACAGGAAAAAAAAAAAGAATCACCTCCCCCTACRTAACATTTTCTATTTATTTTGCATTAGTTCACTTGGTTAAAAATTACTTTATTCAATAAGAATTCTTGAGTTCAAGTCTTTCTAAATTTCATTTAAATTATAAAAAGTGAATCACTATAAAGTAATTTTAATGTTTTTTTTTAATCACTTTTTACATGTAACTTCATTGTAAAAATGATTCTCACTCATTTTATAAAAGTCAATCACTTCATGTAAAAGAAAATTATTTGTTAAAGTGAGCTTATAGGAAAATTTGGAGAAGGAAGGGGATTTTTTTTCAGTCAGACACCTCATTGTACATCCATCACCACATGGATGAACCTTTACCTTCCACATGGAACCTTGATTACCATTTATAAATTTCTTAAAAATGACATAACTTTGACATCCAAAGTACATTTTCAGTGCCCTATTTTTTGAAACTACCGAGCTTTCCATCTAAATAATCAGTTTCTTCTTTTTAAGCCATCTTACCTACATGTTTTAATATGGTTAGTCCAAGTGATATTTTTCTTACCAGTTAAAACTACTTCTCATGGAAATCCCATATGAAGGATGTACTATGAGGTAAATGACTTTATCATATTACCTTGGGAAAATAAACTCTCACCACTATTGCTTCAAATAAATTCAAATAGGAAAACAAAAATGATGAAGCTTGTGGATTAATTGAAATGTGGATTAATAGTTATTTATGATTGTTGGAAAATATTGAACCAAAGGGGGAGATTGTTGGAAAATATTGAACAAACAACGATTGGAATGTGTGTTGAAAAATATTAAACAGACAACGAATGGTTGTTGTCATTGATGGCAAGCTTGTATCAGACAGGAATCCCATTGCAACAAGATCACGATTCAATTATAGCCATTGGATCATCAAGAATGAATTTGGACCGTAGATTACAGTCTTTGTCAGAGTATCGGGGATCGAGAGTTGAAGAAATTATGGAATGTCATCCACAGGAATCCTGATTTCGCGATATGTGAAATTCTGCGTTAATTGCAGCCATTGAATCGAAAATGAATCTGGACCGTAGATTACAGTCTGCGTCAGATTTTCGGGGATCGCAACATGGAGAGGCAAGAACACAATGCAACAAGAACTCCAATATTGCGATATGTGATATCGCGATGTAATCTGGGCCGTCAGATCAAGCTTTGATCTGGACAGTTGATTCTAGTCCGCGTCGGAGTTTCGAGGATCGCAACATGGAGAGGCGAGAACACAATGCAACGAGAACTCTAATATCGCGATATGCGATATCGTGATGTAATCTGGGCCGTCAGATCAAGCTTTGATCTGGACCATTGATTCCAGTCTGTGTCGAAGTTTCGGGGATCGCAACATGGAGTGGCAAGTAAACAACTGCAATGAGACTTTCGATTTCGCGATATGCGATATCGTGACTCAATCGTAGCCGTTGAGTCAAGGTTATATTTGAACCGTTGGTTCAACTCTGTGTCGGAGTTTCGCGAATCGCGATTTCAAAAGGAAAAGAAACAAAGCAACTTGATTTACGAATTCGCGATATGCGAAATCACGAAAGCGCCTTTCGCATAAAGCTGTGGTCACAGCTCTTGGTCACGAGAAGAGAAGGTCAGTCCAAATAAGATCCATTTCATAGTTTTGGAGATCGCGATGTGAAAGTGCCGAGACACTTGGGCAAAGGAATGATGAAATAGCGAAACCCGATTTAAAGGCAAGATTTATAAAAGTCATCCTACGGTGCGGATAAGACTTGAATGAGATCTAAGGGTTACTGTTTCTTCACACACAGGTAGCTCATCAGTTACGATTATGCTAAACAAAACGGATTCTTGATTGCGAATCAGTTATCATTTCAATTTCTAAGACTGGTGTCCTTGGTTTTCCTAATGGAAGGTGAAGTGGAACCGTCAAGGTTGTGTGTATAAAAGAAAATGAGACAGACTGAATGCGGTTGGCTGTTCTAGACAGGAAAGGAATGAAACAGTAATAAAGAATATAGTAGAGGATGAGTGGTAGGAAATTGAGCATATGTGAAGAGTGAAATGTAACACAGAGCAGAATAGCAGAGCAAGAGAAAACGCAGTGCAAAATAGTAGAGCAAGAGGAAACATAGCAAAATGACAGATAAATTTGATGCAGAGCAGACCTGCTGAACAGACAGGGGAAGATAAGATTTGCAGAACAGTTTGTGGAAGATCAGACTTACAGAACAGAGAAAGGTTGGTAAGAATTGATTTATCTGGGTAATTGTCTGTGTATTCATTATTTGATATTCCAGGGAGTTTGGGAGGTGCTCGGGAGGACTGTTGTCCTCAGAGGTTCGAGTGGATGCTTGAACACAGGGAGTGGTAGCTTCCATCTGGTGGAAGGGTGGTGCAAGGGAGAACTCTTGTTCTCTGTGATACAGGTGGGTGCTTGTATGATTGGAAGTTGGTGCTTCCGTCCAGTTGGTGCTGGAAACACTCAGGGAGTTGTTGCTTCCTTCTAGTTGGTGCTAGAAAAACCAGAGAGTTGGTGCTCTCAAACAAGTTGTAGCTGGTAAAACAGAGGTAGCAGCCTCACATTGAGTTGGTGCTCAATTGTATATGATGTACAGAACTGAAAAGACTGCCTATCATTTCGAAGAAGAAGAGGTTTTCTCCCTTTATGGGTTTCCTCATGAAAATCTGTCTCTGTGTATACTTTATGTGTGACTGATGTTCTTTAATTTTACTGTCCATATACTGTATATTGTTGATGATCACTTGAAGAAAGATTAATAATGTTTTAAAAGGAATAAAATTGTTTAATCTGATAAACAACTGATTCACCCCCCCCTCTCAGTTGTTTTATTATTTCCAACAATGATTTCACCTTTAAGGAGTTGATAAACTAGATGACGCTTGAGAAAATATGTAAACAATATTTGATAAACAAAATGAGATTCGAGCCCACTAGCTTGTAAATCAAGATCCTAGTAATTTCTCTTTTATTGAATATTATCTATCTAAGTTCAAAACACTCAAACTTTTGTTTAAAAACTATAAAATATAAAATAATGATGACCAATTCATATATGTTATTCTTGTTAATCTTGGCACCATGTATATCTACTTTTCACTCAACGAAAGAAGCTTTAGGGGCCACTTACATATCACTTTCCTAGGTATACTACATTATGTTATTGATTGTTGAGTGTTTATGGTCTATATTCCATATCTGTGAACTGTTATAAGAGAATGGGACTCACTAGTTGAGAGGGGAAGAGAGGCCATGAGAATTTGTCATGGTATTTTGGTGAGAAATTGATTGAAAAGGAAATTTGGTTGTTACTATTTTAGTAGAAGTAGGATTGGGGGCCCTCAACCTTTCTAGATGAGGGGTTTTGATTGGTGGAGAGACTTCTATCCTCCATCAATTCATCAATTCATGTTGTATTTTACGAGATCTATAGTTGAATTCAAGTTTGTAAATTGAAGCTAATTAAGAAGAAAAGTTAAATAATTTGAATTCTTGTTATTTAGATTTTGTTGTTTACCTAGTCATGGAAATTGCCAATTCATGTTGAAAATTTATTAATTTAAAATTTGTGGAAGATGAAATATATATTTCCTGTTAATTCATGAATTTATTGTAACTTGCATTTGATTTGTAATGAATATTCTATTATATAATTAGTATCTAGTATAATTTAGTGTCATAGTGTCCTCCTTTACATAAACTAGTATAATGGAATTAATATAGGGATAAACTTGAGATTAATATCATCCAAGGTGATGTCATCACATAATTAATGCACAAACAAACTAATAAATCAATGCACTAAATTGTTTTGTACTATATCAATACCAAAATAAATGTACCATTTATTATATCAATACAGAAATATATGCACCATTTTGATTGATCATTTTTCATTGTGTAGTTGTTGAAATCACAATATTAAATCATTTTTCATTGTATCATTGCTAAATTAATTACACTAAATAATTTTACTAAATCGAATGTTAAGCATTAATTTGTGATTAATATGCATCTATAATTTGTATCAAATTATTAAGCTAAAAAGTCTAGTAAAGTGAAAATGTATGTGTGAGATTGTTGTCACTTATATCAAATGTACTTCATACAAAGTCAATTTATTATAGTTGTTCTCTACTTAAGTTTACAAAGGTGAAAGTACACTATCCCCTCTAGATTTAAACATGTAACTAAAAAAAACACATATTCTTATAAGTACAATAAAAAATACTTAACCTTATAAAAATAATTAACCTTTCTAGCAAATTGTCCATTGTGGATCTTAGCCTTAAACTAAGGAGAATAGCAGGTCTGAGTCAAAGTTTTATAGACATTTTTATTCCCTTTCCACCAAAATGTCCATCGTGGATCTCGGCGTTAAACCAATGAGAATGGCAGGTCTGATTGATTCAATACGAGTCCGCGAATAGTAATTATGACTATTATCATTGATTCAAAACTTAAATAAAAAAATAACAAACATTAAATCCAAATCCCAATATTCATTGATGAACCGAAAACTAACAAACATGAAATCCAAATCTCAAATGGCAAGATTCATAAAACTAGAAAAGAGGAAGAGACGATAGTTTTCTCTTAACAAAAGAAAGTGAAGTGGATACTGAGTTGGAGCTAGAATTGTCATGCTTAAATCCAAATATTAATTTACCATCATTCATTCAATTGTCATGCAATTTATAAAAATAAATAAAAACGGTTACCATTATTGGAAACAAATCTCCAATATAAAATTCAATGTAAATGGCCTCTATTAAAATTACAAACTTGGAAAATCAATAATTGTACAACCCAAGGAAATATTCTCAATATCTATCACAAAGAGTCAATAATTCTACAATCCAAAGGAAATATTGTCAATATCTATCACCCATAAATCCATTGAAATAGAAAAGAGGCAACATAATTAGATGGAAGTTTTTAGAATTTTTTATCTCACCAATGCAAATACCCTCCTCTTTTAAGATTGTAAACTAGTCAAACAAATAATCACCCCAAAGGAAATCTCTTCAATATTTATTATTCATAAATATGTTGAAATAAGAATGAATCATTTTTTATCATTTAAAATTTTATTTAAATATAGTTTAAATATTTGAAAGATTTAGGATTAGGTGGAACAAGAACCCCAAGGTGGAAATTAGTGTGCACTTTGATAATTGAGTTTTTGTAAATAGATATGTTAGTCTTTAAGGGATTTTAGCGAGTAGAGGAAGCCAATTCCTCAATATTCATATATGGATTATCCATTCAATCTCTATTAATCTACATGCCATGATGTCTTCTAGATAGATTGACCCAAAGAATTAGGTTGGACAAAGCATTGTGTTTTTGGACATCAGGTGGCTATCAAATGTCACACTCAAAAGAATTAGGTTGGACAAAGCATTGTGTTTTTGGACATTAGCTGGCTATCAAATGCCACACTCAAAAAATTGATGATTGAATCCTTAATTAAATAATAATTTGTAATAGTTTGCTTTAAATTATTTCTCGCCAATCTTAGGTTTGTCAAACTTAAGAAAAATTGATATATCAAATATCTATCCAAATGATAAATATCAAATATCTATCCAAATGATAAATATGCATGTTTATCCATTAACATATAATAGTATTGAAGATGGCTAGTACAAGACTAAGTTTAGTTGTTGTGCTAGACATATTATAAGTGGTATCTATTTGTATTGGGTCAGATGGACTCATTAACCACCCAACAATAAAATAATAATATGGAATTTCAATTCCAAGAATGTATATCCCAACCTACACAATGTTTACTTCTTGAAAATTGGGTGCTTGTCCATCACCCCAATTGATGAAGACATGCACCTATTACTTGTGACACATATTGGTTCCCACAATTGGCATATGAGATAGCAAAGTGACTATATAGAGTCGATTGATTTCCGCCAATAGAAAAGTAGACATCAGAGTGATAATTATTCATTTAGTACACTTTTAGGGGTATTTATAAGATCTATTTTTGTTTGATGAATCTAGAAATCCATGCACTCTATGACTAATAATACGAGCAATAAGATTGCTAAATCATATGCTACAAATAAAAAAAGCTAAAATAGATCTCTCAAAACATTATTGCATTTGATTGGTGATCATATTGTTGTAAACCAATCAAGGAAAATATGTTACTATATTATTTGTCTCAAGGGGAATAATAATGTCATCCCAAGTGTTGAATATTTTCATTGTAACCACAATCTAAAATTAACAACATTTCAATAGATCTAGAAGTATCCCCACAAAACAAAGCTGTGTTTAATGAAATCCCAAAATTTAAAAGTACCATGTTTCCTTACTTTCCCTTAAAAAATCAAATTCCACCCAAAATTTTGAAATATATCAAAGTTACTAAGAATTGATGTGCATAGAAAAATTCAATACTGTAACATCCCGCTCTGGCACACTAAGAAAACTTATTCTTTGAGGACACTTGCTCACAAGTGATCCAGACTATTATGATATTAAAAGTTTTGTCCTTGATTATGATGCGTTATGGTAGATGACATGATGTTTTATTGCTTTGACATAGACAAGTGCTATTGACTAGGTTTTACTGAGTGTGTAGGGTTTTGGACCTTGAGGATGCAGAGGCATCGATGGAACCCCTAGAACTCCGGATTGAGTCAGGGAGTGTGCTATTTGGGTTGATTTATTTAATGTGATATTACATTGATTTGATGATATGATGTGGACATGTTCTGCCACGATTGTTGATGATGCAGATTGACGATAGCTTGCTGAACAGACTCACATATGGAGTAAAGGGGCCACACATGATTTCTAGAGAGGTTGAGGGAGAAGTGTGGACAACAGCCCTGCCACAGCCTACTAGCACTCCTGTCGTGGCTCGAACTGTAGGTTAACAATTACCTAGTTTGAGAGGATCCACGATGCCATGAGAGTAGACTGTGATAGTCACTCATGATGATTCTAAGGAGCGTGCAATAAGGTAGGGGCCTTATTTCTTAGAGCCCTTAGTCTCCCACAAGTTCACCTAGTGGAGTATTGACTCTAGGGGTTATTGATGTCTACCAATCAGTCAATAGGCGAGTAGCACCCTTGGAGCATGTGGTGCATCCTGAAGGGAACGTCACGCAAAAGAAACTCAATAGGCGAGTGGCACCCTTGGAGCACATGGTGCATCCTGAAGGGCACGTCGCGCAAAAGAAAAAAACAAGGCGAGTGGCACCCTTGGAGCACGTGGTGCGTCCTGAAGGGCACATCGCGTTATCGTTTATGAAGGAACAAACCTAGATGGCCCTAAGACATTTAACACATTGAGAGTTTCTTAAACAACCTCCCTAATTAAATTTCGTCGAGCTCAGAATCTAAGTCCTAAGCCTAAAACTTCTTTGGGGTAAAATTTTGTCTAAACCTTAAGAAAAAGACCCTATGAAAATAAAAATAAAATAAAAATTGAAACTAAAAACCAATTAAGTAATAGTTTTAGTCTTCATAAAATTTTTGGGGTAAAATGAGGAGAGTAAGAATTTAATTAAAACCTAGTGGATTTAAAAAAAAAAACGTAGAGAATAATTTAATTTCTAACTTGTGAAAGTGTAAAAAGATATTAAATTATTAATAAGAGGAAAAGATTAAATAGCGCAACTGCCATTTTGGCTCTAATAAAAAGGGGAAAGAAGGGAATAATAAAAATTAGGAAACTAAGGAATGGGGGAAACATAATAAAGGAAAGAAGGGAACTTATGGTAAAAAGAGAGGTCAACATAGTAAAGAATTTGCAATTAAGAACCTTCTAATTTGAAATAAATTAGCAACTTCATTTTAGGGAAAGTATTTAAACTTGTGAGGGAATCTAGGAACACCTAGGAGTAAATTTAGGAGCAACTCTAGGTGGGCGAGGGAAATAATACAATTTAATAAATTAAAGAAAATAGTTAATGGAGAAACGTGGGGGATGGATGACACTTGTACGAAGGAGAGTTTTTAGAAGATTTTTATTAAAACTTAATTTAAATGAGATTTAGAGAAAGACAGAAGCTCAAAAACTCTATAAAAGAAAGGGAAGAAAAGGAAGAAGGGGGATCGAATGTTAGCATAACGTTATGCTACCGGATTAGTGACTTAACTGATTTACTTGTGGGGAGTTGGGAATTCCCAGCTCGGATAGGAGTGGTAGCTCAGCCTTTCGAGGTGAGCTGGGAACTAGACGTACCAGCTGGATAGTGTGTGGCCCCTTTGCGGCTCGCGGGGGTAAGGGGGAAGTAGAGTACCCCTAGCGTTGGCTGGGAGGTACTGGTGAGGTCTCGACGGTCAGCAAGCGAGAGCGGCATGGAGTGCGTGGATGTCACCCAGAGCAGGCGATCAGGAAACAATATGTTTTTCATTTGCACGATAGAAGGTATTAGGACCTTAGCCCTCTCTTATTGTTATCAGCATTTTGTATTAGCATTGTGAGATGAAAATACTTAACTTCAATCTGCTTGGGTTCTCATTGGATTGATTGGTTTTCTTTGCTTGTTCTTCGACGATTTTAAATTGTGTGACGGATAATAAAAATATATTTTTCTTAACCCTGCTGTTGTAAGTCGGTGTTGGATGAAAGAAAAAAAAAAAAGCCTATGACCTCGGCGTTTGCTGACCTTACTTGGTTCTGTGCGATCTACAACTGTGCCTTAAGTTTTTTTTGTTTGCGTTTTTCTGTTAGCATTTCCATGTGTTTCAGTGGAAGAAACCCCCTTGATTCAACACCCTCCTCTGCATTTTATTCTGTTGTATATCTCTACGAGTTTGTGAAGGATACCCACGCGAATTTCAACCACTTAATCCTGCGTTTTACCTACCGTTTCTTGTGTTTATGACTGTGTTGGTATCACTATGGGCATATTATATATTATAGGGGCATTTTTATATTGCAGTGGGCATTTTATTTTTTAATGGGGGCGTTTTATATCACTGTGGGCATATTATATATTACAGGGGGTGTTTTTATATTGCAGTGGGCGTTTTTTTTATTAATGGGGGCGTTTTATATCACCGTGGGAATATTATATATTACAGGGGCGTTTTTATATTGCAATGGGTATTTTTTTTATATTAATGGGGGCGTTTTATATCACTGTGGGCGTATTATATATTACAGGGGTGTTTTTATATTGTAGTGGGCGTTTTTATATTAATGGGGGTGTTTTATACCACTGTGGGTGTATTATATATTACGGTGGGCGTTCTTATATTGCAGTGGGCGTTTTTATATGAATGGGGGCGTTTTATATCACTGTGGGCGTATTATATATGACAGTGGGCATTTTTATATGACAGTGGGCATTTTTATATGACTGTGGGTGTTTTATATATTACGTGTCTTGATCTTGCTGTACATGAGGTATTTTCCATGTCAAACGAAAAGTGACTACTCCTTTTGATGTTTGACATCCTGAGCCGGAATCCTATTACCTCCCTTTACATCTTGACTACGTTTCTGATCAGGTAACCCTCTTCCATTGCTTAAATGATCAGCTTTTAGATGTTGTTGTTGTTTCGGCATGTAAATTTTCATAAATACGGTGTTCCACTATTATGTTTCTTGAAGCTCGTATGGGTCTTGTTTTATATGATGTTATTCATCTTGTCAGTGAGCGTTGACCTGTATTTAGTTGTCTTAAATTACAAATATCTCCTTGCCAACTAAAATTTCAATGGATATATAGTTGTTTCGTTAAATTATGTAAGTAATTGGTTTAGTTCATTTTTGGGCTATAAACATTAACATCTTAATGACAACGAAAAACTTCTCAAGAACATTATATAATTCAACTTTAGTTAGTGATAAGATAGACCCTTAGGAGTTGCTTTATTTTAAGATAGATGTGCACATTGTGTTGTACTTATCTTATGGATTAATTTAGACTAGTACTTAGTGTTAGTAATGACCTATCTAATATGGATAATACTAGATTAGTGAATTCGATCGTGTTTATGGACGGTTATCTACCCTAAAGAGTGTATAGTGGAGAAATCTAGAGTTAATTATAATAATGGTTCTCGTTTGATCAAAGACACGTTTCGAAAGGGGGAAAGGTGGTTATATAAAGTTGTCTTGTATTCTATTGTTAAAATGGAATAGTTCTATTTTCTTTCCATAGAATCTTGATATTTTATATAATCTAATTGAAGGAGAATGGTCTTGTAACAATTGTTATTTTGGAGATAAAAGTACTTCTTATGATCTTCTTTATTATTGCCATCGTTTAAGTTAATGTTGATGATTATTTATAATGTTTGCGTTAATTGATTTTAGGATATAGCATCAGTTATGGATATATAATCATTGAGATGTTGCGTTATTTATTGGTTCACAATTACTGGCTACCAATTTATAAATTTAGTTCATTGAGTTAAGGTTAATGTTAATTTATTATGTTGTGATAAAAGATTTTTGAATATTGCATTAATTATGGATTTATGATCACTGCGTTGTTGATTACAATTATTGGTTCCTAATTATTGTCTATCGAATTATAAGTTTAGATCATTAAATGAATGTTGATGTAAATTTTACAATGTTGCGTCAAATGATTTTAGGATATTTCGTTAATTATTGATCTATAATTAAAGATTAATTGTTAATTATTGCGCTAACTGACCATTATAACTATTCATTATATTTACGATTATAATTATTGACTAATTTCCTTGTTAAATGTTAAACCAGTCGAAGTTCAGACTTGTACAACAAGGTCCCTTGAATGTTGTTTTAGAGAGTACCTTGATGACGATTTATGATCTAAAGTTGCGCATTGGAATGGCCTTAAGACACTTATAGATTGTAGCCCCTTGTTTAGGTAATGTTGTACTGGTTTGTAACTTTTGTGTTCTTGGTCTGCTTGTGTCAGGCGGGACGTAGACACCTCCATGTTCCTTAGAACAGTCGCCAGCCCTAAGACCTTAAATAGCTAAAATCGATGGAAACCTGGGCTTGAGCGTTGCTTATGTGTCTTGGAGGTCCTAACCACTGCAGGGTAGGATGGATGGGTAGTCAGTCTTATTTATAGTCTATTGATTGTCATTTAATGCATGCAGTTACTTGTGGTGCATCTTATGTCGTTTTGTTGTGTTCGTCGTGGTTTGCGTCTTGTTCGTCGTTGGGTGGAGACGCAGAGTCGAATGTGTTTGTTTCCCTTGTACGCGTGCACACACTTTTAAAAACAAAAAAAAAATTTGCACTTGTTATATGAGGATCGTCGTTGTGACGAACGGGAGGTATGTTACACATGGTATCAAAGCCAGGTTCGACCCGCGACTTGGGATCGCTACGACTTTCGTTGACATGATTTAATTATACTGTTGCCGATCGAGTTGATTGTGTGCATGCAGGTAATCATGGTTAGAGGATACTGTGGAGGCAGACAACGAGGTGCTAGGGGAGGATGCGTGACGCCTCCAGTAGCATCCACACCTGAGGGGTCTAACGCCCTGGGAGACGAGCAGGTTCTCGGACAGGAGCAGATAGTAGTTGGCTGTGTTGTTGGGATGATGAGATCTTTCCAGCACATGTCCGAGGCACTGATCATCCGTTTGGACAGAGATGAGGCCAGGGCGCCGGCACCCACTGAGGTTCCACCACACGTACCGACCGTTACTGGTGGCATTCACCGTGAACTTGAGAAGGTCAAATTTCTCGAGTTCTTTGGTGCCACGGACGACGCAGCCGTCGAGGCATGGTTGGAGAACATGGAGATGTGCTTCACACTTCACGATTATACCTCCAACATGAAGGTCCGCATGGAGGTATTTCAACTGAAGGGGAATGCTCTTCTATGGTGGAAGATACTCCTGCCACAGCTGAACATTGCCGTAAAATACATGTCATGGGAACTGTTTGAGGAACAGTTCCGAGAGAGGCATCTTTCAGAGGAATTCAATGAGTGTCAGCTCAATGAGTTCAATGCCTTACGACAGGGAGGTCGTACGATGCCCAAGTACGAGGCACATTTTATGGAGCTGCTCCGGTATGCTCTGCACCTTAACACAGAAAAACTTAAGGTCAGCAGGTTCATGTTTGGCCTTAACGGTAGCCTGCGTGCAAAGGTTAGGATTTTGATTCCTTAAACCTTGCATGATGCTGTCCATAAGGCCCTCATAGCAGAGGAGGAGCTTATCAGTCGGGGTTAGACTAGGACTCCAGTGAGACCAGTAGGGGAGGATTCGTCTGGGACATAGCAGCAACAGACACCAGCGAGACATACACCGGGATATCATGGATTCCAGAGGGGATCCACTTTCACTACACTCCGACAACTGCCGCCTTAGCAGTAGACACCTTATCGGGGACCACAGCATCAACAACATTGTCACCCACAGTAGCAACAGTTTAGGCCTGTTCAACAGAATAGACCAGGTTTTCAGGCCGGTGGGTCGTCATTTTCTACTTCGGGTACCAGGACTACTGGGCCGAAGAAGGGGTGTTGGACATGTGGGGAGCCACACTACCAGTGTGACTGTCTAGTGGAGAGGACCAGAGCGTCCGGATCAGCCAGACCCCCTACAGTGGGAAATACGGGCAAGGCCCATTGGATTCATGCAGTGGTGAATAACTTCCAGGAAGATCACCAGTCGACTGTGCTCGAGACAACAAGTACTGTCGCTGACCAGACCCTTAGTATTTTGATAGACCTAGGTGCTACTGAGAGTTTAATTTCTGGTTCAGTGCTAAAAATGATTAATGTAAAGGCAGTCGAACAAGACGATTTTAGCTTCATAGAAATGGCTTTGGGAGCCAAACAGAAGGTTGGAGGAAAAGTTACGGGCTGTGCCCTTAACCTGGGAGAGTTTGTCACAAGGGTCAACTTGTACGTCACAATCTTAGGATCTTATGACGTCACGATTGGTATGGATTGGTTGGAATCGCATGAGGCGACACTCAACTGTAAGATGAAATGGTTGAGCTTGGTTGATGATGAAGGACAGAGACGTGTGATTGTAGGACGGAACCAGGGAGTTTCCCTGAGGTTCGTCTCTTCCTTACAGTTACGAAAGAGTATGCGCAAGGGGTGCAAGCTTTATGCGATCCTTACGCTAAACGAAAAGGGAGTAGTGGAAGGTCTAGAACACCTTTTGGTGGTGAAGGAGTTTGCGGACGTATTTCCAGAGGAGTTACCTGGGATGTCATCGGAAAGGGAATTGGAGTTTACCATAGACCTGAAACCGGGGACCGAACCGATAGCAAGAACGCCTTGTCAAATGTCGACCCCGGAGTTGCAAGAGTTGAAAATGCAACTGAAGGCATTGCTGGACCTGGGGATGATACGTCCTAGTGTGTCACCATGGGGTGCACCTATTATTTTCATACGAAAGAAGGACAATCGTGGAGGCGTTGCATTGACTACCATCAACTGAACAAGGCTACGATCAATAATCAATATCCCTTACCAAGAATTGATGCTCTGTTTGATCAAATGAAGGGTGCGATGGTGTTCTCCAAGATCGATTTGTGATCAGGGTATCACCAGTTACGGATCAAGGAGGGTGATGTCCCTAAGACCGCCTTTAAGACGAGTTTTGGACATTATGAGTTTACTGTTTTACTGTTTGGACTGACAAACGCCCCAGGAGTATTTATGAGTTTGATAAATGGGGTGTTCCTCGAGTACTTGGACAAGTTCGTCCAAGTGTTCATTGATGATATTTTGATTTACTCTCGTACAACAGAGGAGCATGACGAGCACTTGCACTTGGTACTATAGTGTTTGCGAGAGCACAAACTATATGGGAAATTGTCCAAATTCTCTTTTTATCAATCGAGGATTCACTACTTAGGGCATGTCATCTGCGGCGAAGGTATCACCGTGGATCTAGCCAAGGTTGAGGCTATTATGGAATGGCCTGCATCGACGAATGTTACAGAAGTGCATAGCTTTATGGGTTTAGCAGGATACTATTGATGGTTTGTTGAGGGATTTTCGAAGATAGCAAATTCAATCATGAAATTGTAGAAGAAAAACAAGAAGTTTGTTTGGACCAAGAAATGCGTGGAAGCATTTCAGAGGCTTAAGGAGTTTTTGACAACAGCACCGATACTAAAGGTCCCTGACATGGACGCAGTCTTCTTGGTATGCATAGATGCATCCAAGGAAGGTTTAGGCAGAGTCTTGATGCAAGACGGACGAGTGATTGCTTACATTTTGARGAAACTGAGAAGGCATGAAGAGAAATATGCAACACACGATTTGGAGTTATTAGCCATCATATATGCCTTGAAGGTTTGGAGAMACTACCTTGTTGGATGAAAATTTGAACTAAAGACTGATCATTGTGGACTACAACACATTTTTACGCAAAGTGACCTGAACGCACGACAATGACATTGGTCGAAATTGCTTAGCAAGTACGACTTCGAGATTACTTACATAAAGGGAACAGTGAACCGAGTGGTAGATTCTTTGAGTCGGAGGCCATGCATCTTTTCGGTGTTTCCTCTTCAGATGAATCTACGTGAAAATATTCTCACTTTACAGCATGACGATGATTGGTACAAGAAGGTCAAGGGTTTTATTGGACCAAAAACAATGATGGCACCACAATATGAGGGATTTGCTTTTGATAGCGATGGGTTATTGAGGTTTAAAGGTAGAATTTACATACCACAAAATGACGAGTTGAGGATGTTGATCCTGAGCGAGGCTCATAGAGTAGTTTACATGGCTCACCCAGGAGTCATGAAGATGAGGGCAGACCTTAAACCCTTATTCTTCTGGAGGGGAATGAAGGCCGACATAGTTAACTATGTGGCCAGGTGTCTGGAGTGTCAATAGGTAAAGGCTGAACATAGACACCTAGCAGGATTACTACAACCACATGCCATTCCATAATCGAAATGGGAGGTCATTTCGATGGATTTTATCATTGGATTGCCACTGACGGTAAGGAGACATGACTCGATTTTTGTAGTAGTAGACACTCTGACGAAGAGTGCTCACTTTATTCTTGTATTTACGACGTATCAGGCACCTGACATAGCGAGGGTTTTCATTAGTGATATTGTGAGGCTGCATGGCGTGCCTAAGAAGATTATATCCGATCGAGGATCGGTGTTTACTAGTCGATTTTATTGTTGGATTGCCACTGACGGCAAGGAGACATGACTCAATTTTCATAGTAGTAGACACTCTGACGAAGAGTGCTCACTTTATTCCTATACGTACGACGTATCAAG
>JASDQU010884883.1:25338-38121 GCA_032191745.1 Picea mariana
TATATAATTTTTAAAATCAAATTTTAACATAATGAAAATTGTTTCTTTTCATTTCTAACTTTACATTTTAGTTCACTAAAAATACTTGCCTATACTTATTTGCTTGGTACTATGAGAGAATTCAATCCACCCACCCTTTCCAATAATGTTTTATAAATTCATAATGATTTTTCTCTAAAATAAAAAAAAATTATTCTATTAATTTGATTTTTTATTTTATTATATATATATATATATTATATTGGACACACAAAATTTTATATATTTTTATTAATTATGCAATACATATTTATACAAGTTTTTTTCAACAACATAACAAGTTCATGAAAGAATTTCTGAACCCCATACACATAAATAAAATCTAATAATTGGAGAAGATCTTCACAACCAATCAAATCTAACAAACACAAACTAATATCAAAAACTAATAATTTTAACACCCTCCTTTAATGCTTACTTTACAAATAACAATATTAAAATCACATAAAAATATTTTCGAACTTTGAAATTTGCATTGTCCGATCTTCATCAATATTTCTACACACTCAGATATCTCATAGACTACTACCCTTTTTCTCAACCATCACTTATTTCTACCACTTGATCCAATTAAGATACAATTTCTTACATGGTTTTGTCCAAAAATCTAGATATTAAATATATCGAGGAGTCAATCATACAATTTGACCTATAACAAAAAGATACAATGATAAAAAAATTGTACACAAACAGTGGCCATTGCTCCTTCCAACAACCACAATCTGTAAAAAAAAAACTATAAACATAATCTCAAATAGTGAGATGTTCTTGTAACACAAAAATACATCAAAACCCACCAAATTAAATTATATTGTTGTGCTCTAAAATTAATTCTTCATTCAAAAAAACTCACTCACAAGTGCACAAACTCTTCAAATATTTCACAAAATAAATTCTCCATAGACTACCAATTTTAATAGAAATCCTCTTAACAAAATGAAACTAATATAATTTCGTTCTATTTCCGGGAAAGAATTGTTGAATATGTCAATGAATTTCCCAAGTTTAGTAGATATGAGCAGATTTAGTGGAGCCTATTTTGTAGTAGTTTGTTCAACAAAATCTGCCAATTTGGTACACACAAGATTAAAATTAGTTATGTAACTAATCTAACTCTGTTCATTATTGATGTAAGCCCGTAGAGGTATAGAGGGGAATTGGGGAAATGGTGTAATGAGAGTGTCTGAGAGGAGTGAGAGCCTGCTGTAATTTCCATTAGCTGAATAATAAAACAATTGATACCTATGCTTGGTGGATGTAGCCCAATGTTTCGATGAACCACGTAAAATGTTGTGTTTCTTGTCTGCATTGTTATTGATTATCTTATGTTAATTTGTGTTTCCGAACAAATTATCGCTCACTGGAAAAGGCCGCGTTCAAATCGCTGTGTTTGGAGGGTTGCTTTGTGTTGAAAAAGGCTCCCGTAGAAGGGAGCGCTGTGTTTTGCATCAGCGCTGGGGGTTCTTCACGTAGGGAGTGTTGGTCATTAGTATGCTTACGGTTTCTCTTAGGAAAGCATCAGCGTTGGTTGTGTTAGATATGGAGAGCGCCGAGTTAACAAAAAAGCGCCCCCACTACTCGCAGGATTCACGTGGATGATCAACAAGTAAGCACAGATTACGTTTTTTCTAAAAGGATGTCATTCGAATATTTTTTTTAAAAAGGTTCAAGGACTTTGTGAGGTGGAAGTTTATAATTAAATATGATATGTAAAGGTGGAGGAGTGTTGTTTTTTTTTATTAAAATGTTTCAAGTGGGTGATTATGTTAAAGGTTTATTATATTTGGTTTTAAATATAATATGAAAAAAGGTGGAGGAATAAGGTGGGGTGAATTTTATTTATTTATTAGGGTGGAGGAATAAGGTGGAGTGAATTTTTTTTATTATTATTAAAAGGTGAATTTATTTTAGTAAAAGGTGGGGTTAAAAAGGTTTTGTATTAAATTTTTTATTAAACTTTGTGGAATTTAAATTATTATTTTTTTCACATATTTTTTGAAAGGGCCTTGGTTATTATAAGTAACGGTGTTTGTTTTCTATGTTTTTTCTAATGAAAAAAATGTAGAGTGTCAAATTTGAAATTGAAAAGTTTAATGGAAAGAACAATTTTGAGATCTGGAAGGTTAAGATGCACAATTTGTTCATGCAACAAGGTGTGGTGAAGGCATTTTTGGGAAAAACGAAACAACCTGCATCCATGACAGACAATGACTGGGATGAGATGGATGCGAGAGCACTGCGTGTCATATGCTTGTGTTTGGTCATCGATGTACTGTTGAATATTGTTACAGAGAAGATAACAACCAGTTTGTGGTCAAAGATGGAAATTATGTACATGACGAAATCCTTGACAAACAGGATATTCCTGAAAAGGCAATTGTACAGTTTGCGCATGAAGGAAGGTACAAAAATAGCTGATCATCTAAATACTTTCAATACTCTTCTAGTCCAGCTAGATAGCATGAGAGTGGAATTTGAATCCAAAGACAAGGCAATTACTTTATTGTGTTCTTTGCCCGCATCATGGGATCATTTTGTTACTTCTATTAGCTTCAGTTCAATAGAAAGTATTGAAATTGATGATGTTGTTGGAGCTTTACTGTCTGAGGAAATAAGGAAGAAATCCAATCTAGAAACTTCTACATCTGAGGCATTAGTGATCAGAGGCAAACCAAAAGAAAGAGGACAAGGTCAGAGGGATTTCTCTTGGTCAAGGTCAAAGGGCAGAAAGAGCAAGCTCAAGTGCTCGTTTTGTGGCAAATCTAGACACTTGAAGAAAGACTGTTGGAAGCGAAATCAAGCCTCCAAAGAAGACCCCCAAAAAGAGACGAAGGAAGCAAATGAAACCAAAACAGGTTCAGGTATAGTTGATGAAGTTTTATCAATTAGTATTGGTTCATGTCATGATCAACAATGGCTATTAGATTCTGGTGCTTCAAACCACATGTGTCTTCATAGACATTGGCTTATTACTTACCAGTCTATAGATTATGGAGTAGTTTACATGGGTAATGATATTTCATCTAAAGTTGTGGGAATTGGTAGCATCCGAATTAAAATGTTTGATGGAATTGTTAAAATACTAATTGATGTAAGATATTTATCTGATCTTAGGAAGAAACTAATCTCTTTGGGAGTCTTAGACACATGAGGTTACAAGACTATTATGCAAGGTGGAGTTATGAAGGTCTACAAAGGAATTCTACTGGTTATGAAAGAAAAGAAGGTTGGTGACCTATTTTTGTTAGAAGAGAGGACTGAATCAGATCATGCGACAAGGGTATCTGAGAAAGATAGTGATTCTATTTTACTGTGGCATTAACGGTTGGGTCATATGAGAGAGCAAGGATTAAAGGTATTAATTGATCACAAGTTACTTCCTAGCCTAAAGTCTTTAAAGTTAGATTTCTGCAAGCACTGTGTTTATGAAAAACAGAATAGGCAGAGATTTAAAACCGAAAGACACACTAGTGAAGGAATCCTACACTATATCGATTCTGATGTTTGGGGACCATCCCCTACTATTTCATATGGAGGATCATCATATTTTATAACTTTTATAGATGATTTCTCTAGGAAGGTGTGGATCTATATGTTAAAGAGTAAGGCCAATGTATTTACAGTTTTCAAGCAGTTTAGAGATTTAGTGGAAAAGAGCATTGGTAGATCCATTAAATGTTTAAGAACAGATAATGGTGGTGAATTTACGTCAATGGAGTTTGAAAATTATTCCAAGGAATTTGGGATCGATAGGCATAAAACCACTGCCTATACTCCTCACCAGAATGGAGTTGTTGAATGCATGAACATGACTCTTCTAGAGAGAGCAAGGAGTATGCTTAGTAACACTAATTTGCAATAGGAACTATGGGCATAAGAAGTAACTACAGCTTGTTATCTGGTGAATCGATCACCATCAACAACAATAGAATGCAAAATTCTTGAGGAGGTATGGACAGGTCACCCTTGTAATTATTCTAATCTTAAAGTTTTTGGTTGTGATGCTTATGCTCTAATTCCAAAACATTAACATTCTAAATTAGATCCAAAATAAAAAAGGATTATCTTTGTTGGATATGGTGATGGTATTAAGGGGTACAGGTTGTGGGATTCTACTGGTCACAAGATCACCATTAACAGAGATGTAATATTTGATTAATCATCTCTCATCAAATAAAATGTAGATGTTCAAATGAAACAACAAAAAGTACCTAAGTATCAACAAATTCAGTTTGAAACCAGTTCAAATACAGATGAAAGTGAACATGAACAAGTTTCTGAAGATGCTCATGAAGAAGTTCCTTCAAAAGAAAACGTTGATGATGATGACGTTCAACAGATTGTGGATGAACCACAAACTTCCCTAAGGAGGTCTACACAGGTCAGAGTTACTCCAAAAAGGTATTATGATTTTGTTTCATCAGTTTCATTAAGTATTAATGATGATGAACCGTTTTGCTATCAAGAAGCTATGAAGGGTTCAAACAATGATAAATGGAAAGAAGCGATGAAGGATGAAATGAAATCATTAGAGAGGAATGCTACATGGGAACTGGTATAACTTCCAAGAAACAGGAAAACTGTAGGTTGCAAGTGGGTCTACAAGTTGAAGAAGGGTGTTGATGATAAAGTGGAGAGGTACAAGGCAAGGCTGGTTGCGAAAGGATATTCTCAAAAGGAAGGTATTGACTTTCATTAGAGTTTTTCACTAGTTGTAAAGACTGCTTCAATTCGAATTGTTTTAACATTAGTTGCATTGATTGATTTGGAGTTGGAGCAACTAGATGTTAAGACTGTTTTCTTACATGGAGATTTGGATGAGGAAATTTACATGGAACAGCCGAAAGGGTTCATTCAAAATTGCAGCAAGAAGTTTGTTTGCAGGCTCAATATATCATTGTATGGTCCGAGGAAGTCACCCAAACAATGGTACAAGAAATTTGACTCTTTCATGGTGAGCCAAAATTATACAAGGAGTGAGTATGATCACTGTGTCTACTTTAAGAAATTGAATAATGACATATTCATTATCTTAGTATTGTATGTTGATGATATGCTTTTAGAAAGAAAAATCATAACTGAGATCAACAGGTTAAAGGCTCATATGGCTAGGACGTTTGATATAAAAGATCTAGGAGCAGCAAAGTATATTTTGGGCATGGAGATATTTAGAGACAGGAGGAATGGTAAGCTTTGGTTGTCATAATAGAAGTATGTTGAGAAGATACTTTTGAGGTTTTGTATGAACGATGTGAAACCAGTTTCAATCCCTTTGGATTCCCATTTTAAAATTTCTTCAAATTTATGTCCTAGTACAAAAGAAGAAAATGAATATATNTTTTTCACTAGTTGTAAAGACTGTTTCAATTCGAATTGTGTTAACATTAGTTGCATTGATTGATTTGGAGTTGGAGCAACTAGATGTTAAGACTGTTTTCTTACATGGAGATTTGGATGAGGAAATTTACATGGAACAGCCGAAAGGTTCATTCAAAATTGCAGCAAGAAGTTTGTTTGCAGGCTCAAGAAATCATTGTATGGTTCGAGGAAGTCACCCAAACAATGGTACAAGAAATTTGACTCTTTCATGGTGAGCCAAAATTATACAAGGAGTGAGTATGATCATTGTGTCTACTTTAAGAAATTGAATAATGACATATTCATTATCTTAGTATTGTATGTTGATGATATGATTTTAGCAAGCAAAATCATAACTGAGATCAACAGGTTAAAGGCTCATATGGCTAGGACGTTTGATATAAAAGATCTAGGAGCAGCAAAGTATATTTTGGTCATGGAGATATTTAGAGACAGGAGGAATGGTAAGCTTTGGTTGTCATAATAGAAGTATGTTGAGAAGATACTTTTGAGGTTTTGTATGAACGATGTGAAACCAGTTTCAATCCCTTTGGATTCCCATTTTAAAATTTCTTCAAATTTATGTCCTAGTACAAAAGAAAAAAATGAATATATGTCTCGAATACCATATGCTAATGCAGTAGGAAGTCTAATGTATGTGATGGTTAGTACAAGGCCAAACATTTCACATGCAGTTGAGGTTGTTAGCAGGTTTATGGCAAATCTAGGTAAAGATCATTGGGCAACAGTGAAATGGGTGCTTCGATATCTAAGGGGCACAAGTGATTACTATATCACCTATAACAGTGGTTGTGAATCAGTCTGTGGATATGTTGATTCTAATTTTGCAGGTGATTTGGACAAGAGAAGGTTGACTTCAGGGTACGTCTTTACTCTTGCAGGTGGAGCCATTAGTTGGATGTCAAAGCTACATAACATTGTTGCTTTATCCACTACAGAAGCATAATATGTAGCTGCTTCACATGCTTGCAAAGAGGCAGTTTGGTTGAAAGGTTTGTTTGGTGAGTTTGGAAGGATGTAGGACAAAGTAAAGTTACTTTGTGATAGTCAAAGTGCTATTCACTTGGATAAGAATCCAGCCTATCACAGTAAAACAAAACATATATCTATGAAGTACCATTTTGTAAGACAGGTCATCGATGAAGGTGGAGTCTCTCTTGAGAAAGTGCATACAAAACAGAACTGTGCAGATATGTTCACAAAACCAATACTGCTAGAGAAGTTACGATGGTGCTTGGATTCTCTTGGCTTGCAGAAAAGGTGATGAACAAAAGCAGGAGTAAGGAATCAGGTTAATTGTTGTCAAGGTGGAGATTGTTGAATATGCCAATGAATTTCCCAGGTTTAGTAGATATGAGAAGATTTAGTGGAGCCTATTTTGTAGTAGTTTGTTCAACCAAATCTGCCAATTTGGTATGAATGCACAAGATTAGAATTAGTTATGTAACTAATCAAATTCTCTTCATTATTGATGTAAGCCCGTAGAGGCATAAAGGGGAATTGGGTTAATGGTGTAATGAGGGTGTCTGAGAGGAGTGAGAGCCTGTTGTAATCTCCATTAGCTAAATAATAAGACAACCGATACCTATACTTGGTGGATGTAGCTCAACATTTGGGTGAACCACTTAAAATGATGTGTTTCTTGTCTGCATTCTTATTGATTGTCTTATGTTAATTTGTGTTTCCACATTGACAAATTATAACAAGAATGCATTCATCCAATACACATCTATGTGGCAACCAAAGAGATCACACTTTCATGTAAGATCTATCGTCGGATCTAGGCAAATAATGTAGTGTCGATACAAATAAATTCCAAAAAATAGTTTTGACCTTAATTCAATTTCATAACCAGCTATGCAAAAGAGTCCTTTGAAGTGACAAATCATGATACTTTGATATTCTCCGCACATTTGATATGCTCAAACACATAGATCGTGGCCTCAAAAAACTCTTCCACTTAATCTAGCAACACGAGCTTGATCACACTTCCTCTGCATATACTTTATAAACAAGCAACGATAAGAAAATCTGCACACAAAAATTACAGAGACAATCACAAACAATCCACTCTCATTTTTTTTTCTTATGATATTCGTCGACCTTCCCGTGAGGTTTTTTCTTTTCATATTTTTGTACCTTCCCTGTTTTTTTCTTATGATATTCCTGGACGATCCAGTTAAGTCCAGAGTAACCAGCTCCTATATTAATTTAGCAAACAATATTACACACAAAACTCTATTTAGTATATTTATACAAGAAGTTTTTTCTCAACATCATAACAATTAAAGCAATTAAAGCAAGCAACTATTTATACAATAAGTCTTCCCTCAACATCATAACAAATTTATAGGAGAATCTGTCAACCACATATGCATAAATAGAATTTGATAATTGGAAAAGATCTTCCACAACCAACCAACAAACCCAAACCAATTTCTAAAATGAACATGAATTCTAACTCTCTCTATATATAATTTTGATTTTATTTTCTCAATAAATTATTTTATATATCTGTATTTATTTATAAAAATACAATTTAATTGAGGAAAATAACAATTCTTCACACACACATCAAGTTAAATATAATAACATCTTTTTAATTATTATAAATAATTAAAAAATTAATATTTATTTTTTCATGAAAGCATATATTAATATATTAAATTATTATTATAATATAGATTTACTTATAGTGCATACTATAAAAGTGGGAAATCAAATTCCAGTAATGCATCGGTGTTGTTGATTTACTCCATAAAAATGAATCTGATAAATGAATAATGGCTTAAGCATTAACCAGCACCTTTTAAAAAATAAAATTTCGAAAATTTTCTTACTTTTTTTAATAATCGACCTCAAATGGTAGGAGAATTAAGCTGCATAGACCTTTCCATCACTTGGGAAACCAATATTGCAGATCCATGAAATAATTCGTTGCGTCAGAAGAATGAGTACCACCAGTTCAACCGTAATCGGTATTAATCCACTAACGTGCTTCATTCGGCTCTGAAACAATTTCACAGTAATCGAATCAAGCAAATATTTGCATAGACCACACATGAAGATAGAAACTAATTTGGTGAAGTTAACTCACCGAATTATATCTGCAAAGACTTCACTTTGCCATTTACAAACACATACATATACACTTCTGTGTCGTATTTATAGTTAATTCTTGGTAACACTGTGAAATGATAAATTCATGTATGAATGATTCTCTTGGTCACGCGTTACATGTGAAGTTGTATTGTTAATTGATTCTCAGAGTATATGTGTACTGTTTATATATACAGTTAATTCTTGGGTACACAATCTTCTCAAATAACATACACACTCTTCTTGTGAAATAACAAACTTCTCTTTCATGAGTGATTCCCTTGAACACGCATTACTTGTGGGGTTGAATTTTGTGAAGCAACATAACTTGTATTTCTTTGAATGATCACGTTTCGCGTAGAATTTCTTCACCACAAACTCTCCAGTTAATGTCACCTCTCTCCAGTTAATGTCACCTCGCACAGTATACCACAGTATACCATGATCTGTGGTCAACACAAATTAGTTTAGGAGTGGGTTAGTTTGGGAGTAATTTTTTTTTAGAATTATTTTTTAAGTAGGTTTTTTAGGTTGTTCGTTTTTAAATTTTATGTTAATTTAAAGTTTTTAAATTTTATGTCAATTTAAAATTTTGATTGATTTTCTGAGTATTTGGGTTAGTTTAAAATGGTACAAAACCCCTAAGTAAGGTTTTAAAATTCATGAAACTTTGATCCATACGAAAGTCAAACTACCCTAAAATTTAGCAAAATTCAGATTCATTTTTTACTTTAAAAAAACTGAACTCTAAAAAAATGATTCCTCTCAAATTAACCTACTCCATTAATTTATGGAAAAAAATACATAACTGCTTAGAACGGACATTCTACAAACAACGCGGAACGGATAAACGATACATAAACTACGTAACATATATATAATCAAATATTCAAAATTTATGTTATAATGATGCAGAATTTGGCATTTGCCATTTTTAAAAAATTTCTCATTAAATCCTGTCATTTTCCATATATCATCAAATATTCAAAATTTATGTTATAATGATGCAGAATTTAAAATTTATGTTATAATGATGAAGAATTTGGAATTTGGAATTTGTCATTTAAAAAAAAAAATTATTCAATTAAAATTAAAATACTGGCATTTGTCATTTTTTTTTATGAAATAAGACTTTTTCATCCATAATTAAATTTGTTAGATTTATAGGTCATAATTAAGTTTGTTAGATTTATAGGTTAGAGATTATTTCTGTATAATGAAAATGTTTCATGAATTTAAAAATATACTGAATTTATTTTTATATTTAAAAATAAATTTTAAATAATAAAAAATAATGATAATGATTTGATATAAATTTATTTCAAATAAAAAACCATTTTTTAAAACAATTAGACAAAGCCTTTTTAAAAAAATTCTCAATTATTAAATGTCATTGTTCATTTTTTTAAAAATTCACATTATTAACCAATTCTCATTAATTCTTAACATTCTTCTAATATGTTCTAACTACATGAACTTTATGAAAGCGTCGAATTTATGATTCCATAATGTTTTAAAAGCTTTTGTGTTCGATCGAATTATATACAAATTTCGTTCATAGGTTGAGCGGTTTCTTTTTGATTTATGGATTTAAGTTATCATTTTTTTTAAATGTGCATTATATTGTTTTTATAGTCAAATTTTATTTTATTTTAAAGTTGAATCACTTGATACAAAGTTAAGAATTAATCTTTATTACAAGTTTAATTAAAAATATAATAAAAATATAATATTGATAAAAAGATAAGTGGAGTGTGAAAAACTTAAAGTTTGGGGTTGCAACATTTAAAAAAAAAAAAAATTTGTGAAGACAAACAAATTCAAAAGTAGCTTATAACTTATAATCTTAAAATTAAAGCAAATACACCATATTTTATAGTCTTTCCCCATTAAGGACATGATTATAACTAGGTACTTAATGTACAAGAACAAGATAAACAACATGGAAGACAAGAAGCTTCCTAAAATTGCTTCAAACAACAATCAAAACCATTTTCAACTCAAATTTGGATGGCATAAAGAAGTAAGTCTTAAGAAAATTAAGATATTACAAGGATGTAAATCTCTAAGATCAAAATTAAATATTGTGGACATAACTTTGTGGAATTTATGTCCAATGTAATTCATGTGTAGTTGTGTGGGTTTCATGATTTTAAAATGTTTCCTTATAAATCATATTTGGTGTATTTACTATTATACTCCTCCCAATGTGATTATTTCCAATATCTATGAGATGAACAGGGAAGTATGGTATAAGTATTTTTCTAATCAATTCATGTTCCATGCCTACACTATTATATTGGGTCAACTACTTTCAAGAATGGCAACAGAATTTTGCCAATTTTTTCAATTAAGCTAGGAAACCTAGACTAATGATGAGTATCTTTATTAGGACTCCATTGAAAATGGTATAAGTAATTTTCTAATCAATTCGTGTTCCATGCCTACACAATTCTATTGGGTCAACCACTTTCAAGAATGCTAACTGAAATTTTCCAAATTCTTCAATTAAACTAGAAAACTTGAATTAATGATGGGTATCTTTATTAGGAATATGAAGCCTAGACTAATGATGAGTATCTTTATTAGGATTACACTATCATCTGAATCTATGGAAATGAGGTTAAACCCTATTTTTTACCAGTACACATTACATCACAAATTGTTACATAAGAATATTCTAGATAAAAATTTGTAATTAGTTATTTGCATTTCATTTAAAAAAACAAAATTTAGAAGTATGATCCTCATGAAGTGATTTCAAAACAATATGTGTTTTTGAATTCTACACATTATATGCGTCACCTCAACCATGAGATTGAAATAATGTTCAATAAAAATAACTAGGAAGAAGTGTAATAGTTTATGATGATGTAGGTAATGAGTGGTATCCTAATGAAGGAGTCAAAATGAAAAACAAAGCTTAAAACAACTTCTAGTATGGATTTTGATTTTGATGTTGTAAATTCATAATGCAGCTTAATTGAAACAAGACAATTAGATGGAAAATTTGGTAGTGAAAGTTATTCATGACCAAGAGGCCATAGGAAAAAGAAAAACATTTGAACTCTCTAGTGGACTTGAAGATATGGATACGGATGAGCTTGACCTTAACCTTAAAAAAGAAAAATTCAAAGAATCGATCGTGCATATTATTGCTCTCGTTAAAAAGAGCTCAACGAAAATAGCCCAAGAAGATTTGTCTAGTCAAATTGATGCTCTCGAATAGTTGCAACCGAAAATTAAAAGTGAGCCAATTTTAGCCATTACATATACCAATGCAATTAATTCCAAGTGTTATTAGTGAGCCAATTTTAGTCATTACATGTAATTCCAACTGTTATTTTGGGAGATATATATTCTTTGTTTTCAATAGAAACCCAATCACAAGTTCAGTTTGAGAGAAAAGTAAATCCTTTCATACGCATAGGTGAGTATGTAAAGGATTGTAAAAGGATGGACAATTGAAGATTAGTTATGAAGCACAGTTTGGCTTAGAGGATCTCACCTTTCCACGTTTTCTAGCGTCAACTAAAAATGAAAAAAATAAATTCGAATTGTTGGTTCTATAGCGTCAACCCCCAAAAGGCTTATTTTTATCAGAACGTAAGACACCATTAGTACAGGTTGACGTAAACCAAGTCGATAGTGCTGATAGGGGTTTCTTTTTATCCTTTGTAAAATGTTATCATATATTTTAAACATCATATTCTCATTTCAAAAACATGCCAACATAATACAAAGTTGTTTTATTTATGAAGCAGTGTTTATATATTATTAACCAATGAATGTAATGGTTTTTTTTATGTTTCACTTTAATGGAGGTAAACTGTTATCATATATTTTAAGTATTATATTATGGGTGTTCTTCCCAAAAAAAAAAAAAATAAGGTAATAAAATGTGTTTTAAATATGAATTAATGTTTGCATATATTAATATAAATTTGAGGTAACTTTAACATATTATTAATGGTTTCATGGTCAAAATGACATATTTTAATGGTTAACCTACTATCATTCATTCCTTTTTGAAATACCTAGTTATATCATTGGTCAATGTTTTAGGTGTTGTATCTTATTCTCATTCTTTCTCTAAAAAGATTGTTACATCATTGTTCAACCTTTCAAGTTTGGTGTTGCGTCTGACCTAATTATGATCCCAATAGTGTCATTGAGAGCATACTGATCTAAAAAAATCTTCTCTTTACAACATTCAAGTGTGATCTCCAATAATTTCACTGCTTTGAAGGCAATGATCAAGCCATT
>JASDQU010884884.1:24503-35567 GCA_032191745.1 Picea mariana
ATATATAAAAACTATAACTATAATATATATATAAATGTTTTACATTAATATTTTAAATTATAATATATGTATACTTGGGTATGATATATTTGTAAAATAGTATACATTCATATGTATTTTTGATAATATATAATGCCTATATATGTATATAACTTGTATGTGTTAAATTGATAATTACAATTTATATTTACCATGTTATTAGTAAATCCCTAACATTTAATAAAGGAAACCAATAATATCCATTTTCATTTTAATCTTTTGAAAATCTCAAGTTTGACTTAATAGTAATTTAGACTAGATCAGGTAAGGTTAGGTAGGTGTTAAATCTAGGTTTAAAGTTCATGGCAAAAAAAATAGACTTGCGACATAGGGTTTATGATATACATGAATATGATAACTTGACATGAGTAATATGCATGGGATAGAGTTATGCTTTGGCAGCATGATTATGAATGAGGGTAAATAATGGAGGTTGGCGATAATGGAAAATTTTCATTGAACTGAATTTTCCTTTAAGGTAATTAAACAAAAACCAAATGGCAAGAATTAAGAAATTTGAAAAATTTTAGAGGGCTATTTTTAGCTAGAACATCTAGCTCCAACTGGGATGGTGTCTCCCTACGAGGCACCAATAACAGTATACTTGTTATAACCCTAAATTGCTCCATACATGCATACCTGACATTTGGCCCTCTTACTTGCTATTTTTGTTAATCCATCACTGAGCATCTCTTCTTAAAAACATTATTTTTGAAGATGTACGCGGCATGCATCAGTACTTCCCACGTACAAATGCTTGTTGCGGCACTACAACCTGCGTATGTACACTAGCTGCATCATTACAACCCGTGTATACTTGCAAAAGATGCAAAAATTAAAAAGTTGCAAGGAATTCGTTGAGATTACGGGCTATTAGGTAGTTTCCCAACTGTCCCATGGCCTATAGCCCGTCACCCAACCAAATAACCATCCTTTTTTCATATAAAAGGAGGTGTTGGGATCTCATTCCTAAGCCAATCATAAGAATAGTGAAACTCTACCCGTTTCACATCCCCTCCTTGACCCAAAAATTACAGCCACCTTGTGAGATTTGTATCAGAATTTCTCATTCTTGCATTTTTCCTCCATCATAAACCTATTCCATTTCCGTAAAAGAATTTTGAGAGGAGAAAGATACATGGAAGCGCAGTTGGAGCTTGGTGAAGAGGAGTATAGACCAGGTTTGTGGAGTAGTCGTCGACCTTGTTGTAAGTAAACATTGTGATATCAATAAAATGAGTACTTTTTCTGTCCCGAAATATGATGTGTCAAATATCTGTATTTGATTTATATTTTATGCTAACATCTAACCCATGATTTATATATGAGATGCATGTTTGTATTTTCTCGTTTATCTGTTTGTGAATGCAGGCCAGCCTTGGGAGGAGGCTTGTAGTCAACAGAGCTATCGAACACGAGAGGATCGACACCGAACGTAGAGTAAAAGGTAAAGTTACCTGATCTTTTCACTTTGTCTTTCATATATGAATTTGGGGTATATTCGGGGTAGTTAGATAGGTAAGAGACTTTTAGACCGTTATATCTACCTACATGTTGAACCCTAGTGTAGTCCATAGGAGGTTTCCCCGCTATAGCAGAACTAACAACCATACTAGGGAAATCTTTAGGGTTTTAGGGGGTGTTTTTTGGGTGTTTGATTGGTTTTTACCTTTTGAGTTTCTTTGTGAGTTTGTTGAGTCTTTAAGGGATTATGGTCACCTGTTGGTGTCATACCAGTTTATCCCTACCATGTCAGTCAGTTTGTTTATTTTTTTTTCAACAAGTACATAGGTGTACGTGGCTTGTTGTGGGTCAGCACGCATACATATGTGTCCTGCTTTTAGACAACCTATGTACATACGCAGGATCCTTAAGCATCAGTAGTCTATCTGTGTCAAGAAATTTTTTCTTTAAGAAGAGGCAGTCAACCTCTTCCCTGATTGAAGTTTCACCTCTCAAGGTTTCTTGATTAAGTACAGTGTCTCTCTTTTTATAGTCGAAGCCTGGGTTTGATGTCAGTTTGGTTATCTTTTCAAATATTTCTTGTGTTTAGTTCGAAAGGGTTTTAGGAAAGTCTTTGAGTTTTGTTGATCAGCATGTTAGGTGTCTTTAGTGACTCCCTGTGATTCGCAGTGGGCTAGAGGTCAGTTTTCAGTCTTGTCTTGTTTTTCATTTTTTCCCCTTTCGCTTTCTTTAAAGAAAAAGAAAAAGAATTTATTTCAAGTTTCTTGTTTGAAGCATAAAAAAAAAAAGAGTAGAAAAAGACTTCATTTCTTTGTTTGGTTAAGTAGTTGCATTAGTTATATTGCTTGTTAGGAAAAAGAGTTTTTTTCTTAAGTTCTTTACTGATTGCTTAGAACACTAAGTAGCTCGTAGTCGAGCAAAATTTCATTTTAGGATTTCCTTTAAAAGATCTTAGAAAAAGTTAGTTACGAAAAGTTGGTTAAAGAGTTAGTTGCAAATCTTTATTGTTAACTAGAAGTAATTTATCTTTCAGTTTCATTTACTTCTCCTATTTTTCGTCTCTTAAAACACACCACTAGTTTCATTGTTGTTTCCTTGACTTAAAACAAGCCATTTTAAATTAACGCTAATTTAAAATCAACTAGAATTTATGTTTGTAGGGTCAATCAACTAGTCTAGGCTAGAACCTTGAATTAGGTTGAAGAGGAAACTCTTC
This sequence comes from Picea mariana, assembly GCA_032191745.1. Classification (NCBI taxonomy): domain Eukaryota; kingdom Viridiplantae; phylum Streptophyta; class Pinopsida; order Pinales; family Pinaceae; genus Picea; species Picea mariana. The sequence goes on from JASDQU010884884.1 coordinate 27,223, forward strand.
AAGGCTTATAAACAAACATTGGAGTCAGAGCTAGGGAGTGAAAAAAGTCCAATAAACGTGAAATTTATCCAGTACCCCCCTCTAACATAGGGGTTAAACACGAGGTCGGGTGAGGAAAGGTAGCGGAGATAACCCCTCCAAAGCTAGACCAAGCGTAGTGGGGAACGTATATTGAGGACTTGTCATGGGATACTATTGGTTGCATTTGCCTACAGAGATTTGTGGACCTCGAATCCGTTTGAGATCCTCAATTGTCTTCCAGACCACTTGCTTCTGATACCCTCGGTAGGTTTTGGGCTTTGTTACCCTGCTCATTGTGTTCCACCCGACTGTCAACTGTACCTACCTAGTGACTATTCGCGAGCTGGAAACTTAGTTGCCTTTATTTTATGGACTTACACAGGTGACTGTGAGGGTATACCATAGTACCTTGGGTAGACGTCGAGCCACACTTTGCAAAGTATACCCAGAGGGTGCTTCCGTGTTCAAGTTGAACTTGCACCGGTAAGTTGCTCTAGTGTTAGTTGGCGTAACTGTTCTTCCAACTAGATAGTGTTTTGCTTGCTTTATCTTTTAGGAACTCTTCTAGTGTGTGCTTGGTTTTCAACGTTAGTAAAAGCCTTATTGTGTCCTTGATCTTCTCACAAAGTGGAAGATCAAGAGCTCCATCGGTCGCGAAGGCTTATGGGCATGTCGTCGATTACATTGGAGCCACCACTGCCACCATTACGGCGAAGACTTGACCAGAAAAGGCCATTTGAGGTGACCAGGCCGCAGGAAATTATGCTCAAACTATCTCCGAGAGGAGAGCACTCGAATCTGGAGGAACCGACTATTTCTGACCTTGGAGCGGAAGCTCTCAGTCCATTTAACCCTTCGATCACTGACTTGTCGGTGCCACTTTCAATACAGCCTACCCCTCCAAGGGTAACACATCATGAGCATCAGATAGTTTTGCAAGCAGCTATGGAAGCAAATGTTGTTACTTCGTCAGGAAGTCCTCACACTCCCTCAACGGCTACCACTATAGGGGGTGTTCTGCCTCCTAACTCACCTTCATTGGTCTAGACCACGATGGTCTCGACCCCCTCTACTTCGGGCAGCGTTTTGATTTCGTCTATGGTGGCGATCACTGCTTCATTCACACAGAGTGTGATGGGCCCTCCGTTTTCATACAGGATGCCAGGCTTTGATACAAACTCTGTCCTCACCTACTCCACCCTACAGACCATGGGTCTGGGGGCAGGGAGCTCAAACGCTCCTTTGCAAGGGTCCATGGGGGGACACATCATCCCCTTATAACGCTATCCCTTACTGTGGGGTTCATATACCTCTTTCGTCCCCCTCGCTCAGCGGTGCTCCCTAGCAACCCGTCAGGTCGAACACAAACTACAGTGTGTTTAGAGCAGGCACTCTGAGACCTTCTTCCTACACCACGACGGTGGTTTCTATTTCGTTCTCTTTGCTCAGCGCGTTTGGTAACAATGCATTCTCATCAATTGTCGTCACGGTTAGGGGCAACCCTGGTTTTGGACAACAAAATCCTGTGCAGGGTATTATTCCTACACAAGGGGCTAACAAAGTAGTCTTCTCCTCACAAGGACTCTAGAATCTGTGGTAGGGAGCAGTTCCCTCATCAAGGATGTCGACTGGGGGAAACCCCTTCCATGGTCAATGGAACCCCGGGCAAGGCTCAGTACCTATGCTCGTCAGATCAGCAGGGGGCAACCCTTTCCAGAATCTTTGGAACACAACGTAGGGAGCAATCCCCACCCAACCCTCAACGCCCAACTATGGGAATCAATCGATGATGCCCCAACAAACACATTATCCATTCGCTGGACAAGGCCATGGTATTTACCAGAACCCTGGTCAGCAGCCCAACTTTTCCTAACAACCTGGTGCGAGTCAAACTCCAGGCTCCTTTCTTCATGTACATAGTCAACAACCCAAACTATCATTTCTGGTGACATTGCATTTTCCAGACTTGTAAAGGTTGTTAAATGACCCAATTTTTCACGATCCCCATTGGCCTCCCATGCCGAGGAAGTTACCCTCGAACATTATGAAGTTTGAAGGTAAGCCTAACGAAGATCCAAGCGATCACGTGACCACTTTTCACATATGGTGCTCGTCGAACGCTCTGCGAGATGACTCTGTATAGTTGTGTCTGTTTCAATGCACCCTCATTGAGAGTGCCCTAAAATGGTACATCGAGATCGACCACTCATGATACTCTTGCTTTAGCAATTTGGCAATGGTTTTCTTAAACCATTTCCAACTACCTGTGAGATACGATGTCAACACCGAATCATTGGCCAACTTTGAGCAAACAAAGGCCGATCATATCTCATATCACATCCGAGAATGGCAGTGTCGGAAGAGTTTGATAAAAGTACCAGTCCCACCGGCTTTCCTATTGGATTCGTTCCTTAAATATTTGGTACCCCATTTATCCAACGACGTTGCAACGTCGAGAGTGTTTTCAGAGGAAGAGGCGATAATGAGAGATCAACAGCTTGAACTGATATACTCTTAGTCTCGTTTAATCTATGAGGTTTTACCAAACGTGCCATGGTCTATCCTTGACAAGGCGAGACACAAGTCTAGACCACATGCCGATGGTATAGTTGGTTCAGCACAAGCAAATCCCATTGATCATTTGTCGAATCAATTGCAACAATTGTCGATACAGCAGACAGCGGCCAGCCAAACCTCTAGTTCAGCTTCTCCCCCTACCCAAACGTCGGACGTACACAGTGTGCAATCAACGAACCCGAAGGCCAACCAGCAGTCTGACGGAAAGAAAAAATAGTGAAACAAGAAGGGTAAGGGGGATAAGAAACCCACCAAAAATGGTGGTGGGGGCAAGACAGAGAAGAGAAAGTCGAAGTATCTGTGTAACCTTTGCATAGAAGACCATCTGACTCACCTATGCCCACAGTTTGTGGAGGCCCAGAAGTTATTAGCGCAACAACAACATATTGTGTTAACGAACCCATTTCCACATGGGAAACATTTGACTCAAGCCTCTACGAGCGCATATGGGAGAAATCAGGAACCCCCTTGGTCTTCTAGTAATCCCTCGGTCATGAATGTTTATATGTTGAAAGGTGATGCTCACATAGCAACTAGGGCACACGATTACGAAATGTCAGAAACTGTTGAAAAGGGTAAGGAAGACGTAAACCCGTTCGTTCCTCTCCAAATTGAGAAGACGATGGGAAAAACAATGACACGTATCCCGAAAGGGGTGTTCAAGAAATCTTCGCATAATCCAAACGTGAGGGTTGCCCAGATCTAATCTGTGGTGGAGGATTTGTCACAAACCCCTTGTGCGATGTCTGCTTTGGAGGTCCTCTGGAGCTGCACTTCGCAGGGAAAGGCTCTGTTAGTTTCCTTAGGATCTGTCAAGACTTGTAATCCAAGAAAAATCGTGCTTGATACGACCGACTTGAAACCTCATCTCCCATACCACATTGCGTTCCAGATAGTAGTGGATCACCCCACGCAATCTTTTACTTGGAATATTTTTCGTACGGTGGTTGATGAGGGCGCCTCAACTTGCATGATGTCGTTGGCGTGTTGGAAGGTCATTGGCCAATCCGTTTTGTATCTGTCACCTACTCTACTTATTATTTTTTATGGTCATTCTTTCAGACCATATGGAATCATCCCTTCTTTCCCCGTGCACTTAGGAGGGAAGACCGTGTGCGTCGAAGTTGAAGTGGTCGATGCGCCTCTCGACTACAACCTGTTGTTAGGAAGGAGTTGGACATATGCAACGCATGCAGTGGTTGCCACAATTTTTTGGGTCGTGTTGTTTCCACACGAGGGTCAATCATAACCATTGACCAGTTGTCCTTCTCTAGGCCTCACCCTTCATCGGGGGCATCCACGGTCCCGATGATTGATAACTCTCGGCCCAGAATTTTCAACATGGGGGTTGGTTTGTGCCCACCTTTGATGGGTACTTTCGATTACCCTCCTCCTTCTGGTGATGTAAAGATGATATCAGTTGTCCCCGACCAGCATAGGGCTGAAATCTTTGAAGTGTCGTTGTTTCATACGACTCAATTTAATGATATATGGACTCTTCCTTCCCCATCAGCCTCGATGAAAGGGACAGGGCATGTTGGCCCTTGACCAATATTTGAGGAAACATTGGTCGTGTTTGACCACATTTGGGACTTCGATGAGCTGGTCGAAGATGGAGTGCCCAGGCAAAGTGGAGATCGCGGGATCTCACTTGTTTTGTGGACCCAGCAAGGGGTTCATTAGGGTTTGTGTACTAGGGTTTTGGGATGTCGGCCCATGGGTTCACCCATGATTAGGCCTTGTTGTAATTTTATAAATAAGAAGTAGCTAAGTGATGTAAGTAGTATATCTCATTGGCTATGTGCACCATATGTTGTAGGTCATTGGCTTAGTGCATGACTACTAGTAGGGTTGGCTATGTGAAAAAAGTATGTTTGGCTTAGTTCAAGAGACTGTAAGTTGCTTTGTGCAACTTGGTTGTGTAAAGTAAGGCTTTGTGTGAACAAACTGTGTAGGAGTTGGCTATGTGCCTTGACCTAGTTTTGGGAAGGAGGATCTGGTGCGCAGCTCGCATATCTCCTGTCCTCTGCGGAGTTAGGCTCTGTGGCTTTGTGCACAGGAGCAGATGAATGTAAGAAGGTTGGAGACTAATAAATAAGAAGAAGAAGAAGTTGGTGGACGTAGCCCCACACTGGGTTGAACCACGTATATCCTGTGTCTTGATATGCTTTGTGTGATGTGGTTTATGTGATTATTTGCTCAGTGTTGTTGATGTTACGTATAATGAATGCATCTAATGTTGTAGCTTAGTGCTTAATGATGTGAATGAATTATAGATATGAGCTCATGTTATGTGCTAAGAGATGGAAAGTACTCGATCTTTATTGTTATTACGTTGATCTGTAATAAGGGTTTAACCTGCGATGTGAATAAGGTTCAAGAACTAATGCATATTGTCGGCTAAGTGCTCTATTAAGTATTGTAATCATAGATTTGTGTCTCAGCTTGGTTGTAGACACTTGAGTCCGACAACCCCCCTGCCTCCACCTCGGGTGAGACTTCATCTGCTTCACAGGTGTTGTCGAAAGGGTCGGTAGTTAGGGTTTTGTTGGTGCGATGTGTAAGCGTTGAACCCTGGGTCTGCCCCTATGCCAACAAATGGTTCTATTGTCGGGACCTGAAATTGTGATTGTTGGGAACTGAAGAAAAGAGAAAGGTTTGTGTGTATATCTATTGTTGTAGTACGCAGTATTCTACTTGACTTGCGAAGCTCTTTGCTAAGAAAGGAACCGGTTCTGAATAAAAGAGGTAAGATCTTAAAGCTTTCTACTCTGGTAAAGGTAAGATAAGTGGAAAATTTTGCTTCGAAAGTATGAATCTAGGTATGTTTGATAGATTTTTTTCTAACCCGAATGTTATGGCCCAGATAGAAGAAAGAGTTGATCTGAATAAATTTGATAGAAATAGAGAAAAATATGTTATTCCTATGCATACAAAGAATTTTTGGACTAATAAGTGGATGCAGGAACCTAGAAAGAACTTTTGCAGATTGCAGGTACAGCAATGTGATCCCAGTGCACAGAACAAGAGAGACTGGGGCTCGTTTAAAAGAAAGAGAGGATTGACATTGTGTTGTCATTGTAGGAGATCGGGACATCTTGCTAAGGAATGCCCTAGTATAGGTCCTATTTGTCTTTATTGTAAAGCTATTGGTCATCAGGTTGAGGATTGTCGAAGAATGATTGCTAAAGTTGAAAAGATGAACATGAGACAAGAAAACTATAATGAAGGTCATGAGACTAAGAATCATACAGAAAAAGAGTCAGAGACTTTGTTAACAGTTAAAAGAAGAAATGGGTGATCACAGAGACAACGGTTTACTAGAGATCCTGGAAGAAAAACAACGTATAGTTACAAGAATAGAAGACTTCGACATAGACTGTGTATTGGATGAAAAAACACATGAGAATATTATGCCAGAAAGCACTTGGGAAATTTTGGGAAAGCCTACTATGATACCTTCATTGGGAAGGATAGGCTTGTTTAAAGGAAATATGATAACCCTATGTGGAAGAGTTACTAATATACCTATGATTGTTCATGAGACATCGACTGAAGAAGAATTTGAAGTCATTAATTTTTTTGAGAACAACGCCCCTTTCCCACTTTTATTAGGAAAGACTTGGATTAAGAAGGATCATATCAGAAGAAAAGCAGAGAGAGGAGGAAGCTACAGAAAAGAAAAAGCAATAACTAAGGGATTTTATAGCTCGAAGAATAGATTGACTGATAGAAGAATGAGAAGTTGAGTCGAAGCGGCAGAATGAAAGAGAAGTAGTTGTCAACTTTGAAAGAAAGCAAGAAGGGTTAAAGGACCTATCCATGCAAGAAGAAAGTATGTCCACCTAGGACCTAGTAAGCAAAGAGGTATTATCTATGAACCCTTTGAAATAACATCAACAGCGCGAAGTCACTATGCTAAGAACAGATAAGAATAAGAATGGAAAGAGGAATCCAGAGACTCAGATCACAGGAAAGAAGGCAAGGAAGCTCAGTAAGAAGAAAGCCAAATTAGAAAAACTACAACAAGTTCTAGAGAAGACTTCGCAGGAGACAGATCTACAGAACTTGAACCTCATCGGAATAACAGAACTACGCAAAATGGGACTTCGCCACGGCGAAGCTATATGACCGTTGGAGGTGCCACAACCGATAGAATGATGCTTCGGAACGGCTAGAAACGCAGTTATTGCCGGAAAGACCATCGTTGGACCATTGAGACTGCGCCATAATGCATGGATTCCTATTGATTGAGGTATTCCTACCCATTGGAGGAATTTTTTACGACGTTGCTTATGTAACTCGTGGACACTGCGTCGAGACCACTTTTTGCAAACCGTGATATCCAAGCTAACAGAGAACCCATTGTATCGCATTGTGATTTCTAGACCTCGCCATCCATTTAAGCACCTTGCTTGTCTATTTGCCTCCATCCAGGATGGCGCAGTGCGCCTAGCTTGACAGCTTATTGTCGGTAAGCTTGTCAGAAAGAACCGTCTGACGTGGGTCACTGTATTTGTAGTAGACCTCATAGGGAAGTGCATAGAAGGCATGCAAACTGGGCAAGATACCTCGTCAATGAGTTGGACAAGGAATACCGCGAAGCGCAAGATCAGTGATATGAGTTTCATTTTAGTTGGCTACTAGTATTGATCGTATTTTTCACCTGGAAAATGCCGAAAGGAGCATCCTTCCCAGAAGTTGAGCCATCGGAGTCGTTGGCCACAAGTTTATCCACCTTATGGTATACAAATGATATGGTGAAGCAGTGGCAATCGAATGTGGTGTTCCATGCTTACTACCTATAGCTGAAGCATGCTATCAAAGCATTCCCACAGATGACACCCAACACTTTGCATCAGTATAGGCTACTAGCAAAGTTTCATGCAGATCAGCACTTCATCTACATCACTGCGCACAGGGATGAAAGTAAGGAGGAGTTGCAGTCCTATTACAAGCTGACCGACGAAGACATGGAGGAGATCACCAAAGAATGGCCAGCAGAGTTCCTTGTCCCGGTGGAAGATGTAGAACTCTCCGAGCCTGACATCATAGGCATTCCATTGGTCACCCGGGTCGAGCATGATAGACAGACTAGCATGAAGAAAAAGCAAAAAAAGGAGGAAGTCCAAAACATAGAAACTAATGAGGAGGACAGCACATCAGACGAAAGTAGTCTTGATTCACCAGCAGGAGGAGGAGGAGACGAAGTGAACCAAGAAGAAGGAGACAAGAAAGAAAAAGGAAAATTTACTCCGTCGAAGGATCCCCTTACAGAGGCTGAAACATTAAAGAAAAGGAAGGTTTCTCTACAGAAACCCTCAGCACGGAAGAAGACCCGAGCCAATAAGCCTTAGTTGAAGAATGTGCTCACAGTGGATGATGTCGATCTCATCATTGCAGCCGTTAAGGATGCCTCAGAGGATATCCTAAAGAGACATGAAGCAAAGCAAGAAACATTGTATGAAAGAATAGAGAAGGAGCTCAAGGACATACAACAAGCTATCCACTCGAGCCGCTCAATGCTTATTGTGCCTTCTTTGGCAGAAATTGCAGAATTGGGGGGCGAGCCTACCTAATTATGAATATTGGTAGATGCAATAGAGGCTCGACGTGCCTTCTTTGGCAGAAATTGCAGAATTGGGGGGCGAGCCTACCTAATTATGAATATTGGTAGATGCAATAGAGGCTCGACTTCGTCGAGCCCAAGAAGAAAAGGAGCAGGCTACAGAACTTGTGAAGAAAGA
>JASDQU010884885.1:20247-30651 GCA_032191745.1 Picea mariana
TTCTCATTTTCTAGTAGAGAGAAGTGATAGGATGTCCCATTGGGTAGTGGTGCATCAAGGGCAGATCAATGGTTTTCTTGACATGATAGTGCAGAGGTACCCCAGTAGGTGATGAGACAATGTCTTTGTATTCTTCCAAGATCTTGTCCACTTTATTTTGTTACATGGGGAGGTTGGACATGAAGGCCATGGATGTGGCAGAAACCTTTCACTCACTTTGAGATCGAGTCACGAAGAAGAAAAACTTCCTGGTATGAGAAATGACCTTCATTAATTTCTTGGAAGAGATCAAGGAAATAACACTAGGTGGGACTACCTCCGTTATCTTGTATAATTTTCTGTTCAAAGTAATAATAACACTGTGAAGCCTAGACTCATATACAACATGAAATTTCCATAAATAATGTTGTCCAAAAATAACATAAAAAACTTCATGGGGAGAAACATCACACAATAGCTCATATTTGAATGGCTTGATGTCGTACGACAGGGGACACTATTGGTTGATGCGAAGATCACTTGGCAGAGTCATCCGATAATGTAGGGATGTGGGTGTGGCATTATTGGTAGGGATGGTTGCTTGATGAACTATGATGTGTTGATATTCTTATGGATGCTGCTATAAACAATGAAATGCAATGGAGTACCTTTCACCCAAATATATGAATTAAAGAGGTGCTCACCTTCCTCTGGCTCATCAGGTTCACCGGGATAGATCTTGGTGGTAGGAACAGTGGAAATGGATTCTATGTCAATGATCCATCTCCCCTTTTTTGGTTTTGACTAAGAGTCAGAACCCTCATATGATTCAAAAGATTTTACCTCAACCACCAATGACTTCTTTGAGCGGCAATCAATAGTTTTATGCCAGGGTATCTTATGGAAGTCACACTACTTCCTGGTATCTTTTTTTTTTCCCATTGTCCTTCTTTTCTTACAGCTTGGACTGGTTGTCTTGAGGTTTCCCATCTTTTCTCTGTCCTTTTTTCTGTGGGTTGGGGATACCCTCGCCCCAGTTATTCTTTCAGGGGTTCCCAGACCCAAACTATATCATCTTTTGTTTAAGATTCAACTTCATTTTGATGGAAAAACGATAGTCTGCGCCCAAGGATGATATGTCCAAAAACTCCAGTTATGTCTAGGTGTATCTATGCAGACTGCCATGGCACTTGAGCACCGAATGAAAATCAAAATATTTTATACCCATCTTGGTGTACAAGGTATGGAATAAATTGGTGAACTCTGGCACTGTTTGGTCTCTTTCCTTCCGTAGTGTGGTCGATCTTATATACAAGTCATCATAAATTCCAACAGAATAGTATTATTCCTTAATAGAACTCTGAAGGAACCCAAAGTGGATGCAATTGCAAATAATGTGGAACCCTCTATTTACTTTTTCTCAAAAAAAGTCTCCCACCAATCTTTGACATGAGGGACGACGTTGAGGAGAAAAAATGATTTTTTGGAATTTTTCAACCTAATGGGATTAGGCAACATTTCTAGGTTGCGATGTGATGAGGTCTCTGATTTTTGTAGGATATATTTGAGGGGAAACTAAAAGAATGGTAGAAGCTCTAGAGACTCCACTTCCAGGTTTACAAAATCTGTTGTAGGAACATGGGTCACAAAGGTTGAAATTGGAAACATGTTTGAAAATTTTAAAACTAATATTATCAACTCTTTAAGTTCACTATTGGATGTTTTGTAGGTTAAGAAGAAGGATTTGTCAGAAAAATATGTATCCATATTCTATCCCAAATGTTGAGAAAATCACCCTTGGAAAGTGTTGGCCCTTTCTTATGTATTAAGGAAGAAAGAGAAGATCAAGGAAGAAAAAAGACAAAGTACGAAGTGTGCGGAAGGCACACAAACCAAGCAAAGGTCAAAGTGGTTAGAGAAGCAGAAAAGGAGTGATGTAAAGGAAAGCAAGACGTTGGAAGAGGAAATCTAGGAGGACAAATCAACAAGGAATATGGATAGTGGACAAGTCAACAATCGGAAGAAGACATCAATGGGTGCTTTGGAGCACCTCGTGAAGAAGAAGGAAGAACAAGTCAACGAAGTCCTGAAAAGAAAGGTTATGTGGACCTAGGGTTTTGGTGCCTAGGCTTCGATATAAGGTAATCTAAGAGTCATGAAATGTATAAATAAAGGTCTAGAAGAGTGGAGAGGGTTGCTGTTGAGATAGAGAGATTGAGCTGTGACAGTGTATGCTTGTATTTTGAGATCCTTAGCTGGGTGCGAAGATCAACCTTGCAGATGGGTGCGCAGGGAGAGGGAATAAAGAGAAAGAGAGAGAAGGATATGTAGTTAAGTGTGCATATAAAACTGCATGTTTTCATCTAATATATAAAGAAACACAGTTTTGTGGATGTATCCCTAGGGAGAGGGTGAACCACGTAAATATTGTTGTTCTCTGTGGTTGATGTTGTGTTATTTGCTATCTGTTATACTATTATTGCATTGTGGTATTCCCTGTTAAGGATAAGATATATAACTAACTTCACAAAGTAAGAATAGAACGGTTAAAGAACCTCTAGGATATGTTGCATTGTTATTCTGGAATCACTTGGCATTTCCTTTGGTTGTGTACACCTATGTCCTACAACCCCCCTATTGCTACTTCGGGTGAGACTTCATCTGCTTCGCAGGTGTTGCTGAAAGGGCCAGTAGTTGGGGTTTGTTGGTGCATTGTTAGAGTTGAACCCTAGGTCTTCCCCTGTGCCAAACAATGGTTCCGTTGTAAGGACTGTGATATTCTTGAGGGAATGTCAAGGTATTTTCCATCGAAAAAAAAGATTCAGAGGTGGATAGAATAACAATAAAGGGACTTCACCGAAGCTTAGAACAAGAACCCTAACATTAGTAAATAAGACTGGTTAGGGAGGTAAATATTTACTGACATGCATGAGATTTTATTTGGAGGAGTTCATAAGGAGTTGTATGAGTGGTTAGAAATATTAGTAGACACCCAGTTTGATATCATATCTAGACCACCTATGGTTTGGACAATGACGCTGATTAAGAAAGTCAAGAGAGTCGATAACATTGTGTCTAGAACAATGGATGTTTGGTTTGATAGCACTATTGGAGGGTACATTACTGAGTTTTCTATCGACAAAGTAGAGTCATATAGTCAAGAAGAGAGGTATTTCTTTAAGGAGCCTAGATGAAAGTTTCTACACTTTTTGAAACTAAGGATTAAGATTTTGTTGTATGAGAAGAATATATTGAAGATACAATAATCAGTTGGATTTTAAATCTATTGTTCAAGAATTCAGACAACAACAATGACGTAGAGGTTGGACACACACGTAGTGGGAGATCATTCAGAAAGGTTCCTCTTGCAAACCTGTTTAAGTAGAGTTACATACATTTGGCACAAGCCAAAGATTTATACAATGGGGAAGAAGCAGGGAGATCAGACGAAGAATATTTAGAGTTCACAAGGGCAGAGGAAGTGGAGGCTAAGGAAATTCCCAGAGAAGAAACATAAACTATAGGTACTGTGCCTACTGTCAAAGTAAGTACTATTACTCCCCTTATTGTTTTAGCATCATTAAGTAACCGAAGTAACCAGAGTAACCATAGTAGTCAGAGAAATCAGAGTACTGTTATGAAGATTTTAGTACATACTCAGTCGAGATACCAAGGAAGATCTATGGAAGATGAAATGAGGTTACCCATATTCACAGGAGAGAGATCTGAGGATCTTAACCAACACTGGTTCTTATGCGAAGTTGTGTGGAGCATTAAGAAAGTCATCGGCGAAGCTGTCAAGAGATACTACTTTAGTACTACCTTGAGGGATCGTGCATTGAGATGGTATATGAAGTTTCTTTCAGGATATGTACAAACTAAGCCACTAAATGACATTAAAACTATGTTGAGTGTGGACTTCAAGAAACCTAAGTCAGATTCACAGTGCATTACAAAGTTAAAGGATATCAAATAGAAGGTGACTAAACCTGTTTGGGAGTTTGATCAGAGGCTTAAGATCCTGACAGGCCATTTAAGTTTTCAGATTATAGATGAACAACACAAGGAATGGTTCATCACTTCTCTCCTTCCACACATTAGAGTTCCTATGATGAAACAAAAGGTCTCTTCATAGGATGAAGCATTAGATATCGCCATGAAACTAGAAGCAACCCCTATAGGAGAATCTACTCCAGGTATGAGTCAGATTTTGAATCAATTAACTAGTTTATCTTTACAGATAGAAGACATGAAGAAAGATAAAGGAAAGGCGAAAAGAGAAGGTATCTGGTGTATCAAAGTTAAATCAGAGGGCCATGATAAAGAACACTATCACCTATTTAATGAAAACTTGGCCTCTGGGGCCCCTAACCCTTTGAAACATGCTACTTTACCCTGGTCCGAGGTATGTAGAACTAGAAATCGCCTTGGTGAATGTTATTATATGTAGAAATATGTCCAAACAACCACCAATATTTATTTCACATTGTGTAAATCTGTGGGGCATGATGAGAAGGATTGTAGGGATTATGACATCATGCATGAAAGGTCAAGGGATGCATATAGAATTTAAGGAGAATTACATTTAGAAGGAAATAATGTGCAGTTCAATTCCCCGGGAAGAGGAAACTTCAACTCTCGTGGTGGATTTAGAGGAAGAGGATGAGGTGGAGGTATGGATTGAGGTCAGGGTCATATTATTTTATATAACTATGCACAACCAGGAGATTTGGCAAGGGATTGTCAGAACCCTTGTACTACTTGCAAATACTGTAATTCATTTGACCATGTCATTGAAGATTATCCAATATTTTTAGCTAAACTTCAAGAAAGATGAGGTGGAAACCAACAAGTTCAAATAATATTAGAAGAACCTCATGGTGAGGATCCCAGAGTCGTTGTTATTACTAGAGGAGGTGCTTCTACAGGAGAAGATAGGGTGAATCCAGGGAAGACTATAGATGGATCGGGGATCAGACGAGCTATAGAGAAGGCACAATTGTTTGATCCAAGAAGAGAAAAACATACTTTTGATAAAGCAAGGAAAACATTTGTAGGAGAACAAGCCTCTTCATCTAGGGCACAACCAGAAGTAAGGGAATGTGAAATGCCTCCAACATTTGATCAGTCTGCCCTAGCTAGACAAGGAAAAGAGGTAAGAAAGCTTATGGACTTCTTGTATACTTGTATCAATTTGATTAAAGATGAAAAATTTGTGCAAGAACTAGAACACTTGATAATGTAGTATGAAATTGGAAGAATAGAGCCTCTGCTGAGTAGAGCAGTGAATCAAGTATCTAGAAAAAGAAGGACAAGCAAGGAACTGCACCTTAGTGCCCATATTGGAGACTATGACGTGGACTATGTGGTCCTCAACCTAGGATCAGAAGTAAATGTTATGATGAAGCAGACTTGGGCATTGATGTGAAAACCTAGATTTATTTACACTCCTATCAGTCTCAGAATGGCTAATCAACAGGCGGTGAGCCTATTTGAAAGACTAGAGCATGTCCCTGTGGACATCGATGGAGTGAGGACATTTGCATATTTCAAAGTGATCGAGATTGTTGATGATAGATGTCCCTATCTTGCACTGTTAGGAATTTATTGGGCTTTCAACAATCTGACCGTGGTTGACCTAAAAAAGAGAAGAATGACATTCAAGGGTAATTTCCTTAAGGTCATTGCACCTATTGATCCTGATGAAGGTCACAAATACATAGAACCTATAAGGGAATAAGACCATGCCTACGAACTAGAAAACATTTGTAAACTGACAGAAGGATAACCATATTATATTAACCCTACAATAGATGGAAATGTAAGTTGGCGAAGTGAGAGCGCATGCTCGTCGGATGTAGAAGAAGCATTGGAAATTTGGCAAGACAAAATGTATGAAGTCTCTATGTGGAGGTGTGCTAGATTGACCAAGGAAGTTCGCTGGATTGGCACAGAAGTAAGTAATCTTCCTACATTTGATGGCTTGAATCATTTAGAGACATTTCTAGCTGAATTTGAGAAAATTGTAACAGTACAAAAGATGATGTTGGCACTACATGAAGCCTTGAAATCAACACCATCTAGATGGTGGGGAACACACATGAAGAACATCACAGAGTGGATGCAATGTCACACCTTATTGACAATACACTTTTTGGACCAAGATGAAGGATGCAAAGTTTGATACACAGGACAAAGTTTTCCTAAGGACCATATGCAAAGTTGTGAAGAGGCATGGAGAAACATTCCTAAGGAATAATGGGTACATAAGTTTATTAGCACCTTAGATACTACGCCTATCAACTGGTATCTTCAAGTAGAACTGCACTTAGACACTTTAGATTCGTATGGTATGACCCATAATTTTATAGCTACGTTCTTATTTGAAAGTCAATACCCCACAATAGATTAGGCCTTACAAATTATTAGACATAAGGTCTTCAAGGAGGAACCTAAACCCCCTCTTGACCAAGAAGAATATGAATGGACTGCGCCTCTTAATCGATTACAGGGTTGTTATAATATTAATGCTGATGAGGACAATGATCCTAAGAATGTGAACATTTTAGAAATTGAAGGACAGAGAGACATAGAAGGGCCAGGGATTGAATTACCTTTTGTAGGGAAACCTATTAAGAATAAGAAGGTTAATATTGGAACAGAGAAAGTACCTAAGTTGGCTAATGTTTGAGACTATTGGGATGATGCTACTATTAGTAATATTACAAAATTATTTCATGAGTACTAGGACTTGTTTACAACCAAGTTCATAGACATGAAGGGCATTAAAGGGCCCGTGGGAGAAATCAAGGTCTCCTTGAGAGAATATGCAATACCTATCAAGCAGAGGCCTTACAAACTGAATCCTAAGTACAAGAATAAAGTTAAGATTGAACTAGATAGAATGTTGGAAGCAGGAATCATAGAACCAGTTGAAGAATATGAATGGATCAACCCTATGGTGGTTTAGGATAAGAAGTCAGGGAAAATTAGAATCTGTGTAATGATGCATCCCTACTTGACCCATTTCCTACATCTTTTACTGATGGATTCCTAGAGAATGTAGGAGGACAGGAAGTTTATTCATTCACAGATGTATTTTCAGGCTATCATCGGATCATAATTGCTAAGGAGGACAGACATAAGACTACATTTGCAACATAATGGGGTTATTTTCAGTAAACTGTGATGCCTTTTGGCTTGAAGAATGCACCAACCATATTTTCCAGGGTGGTGGTTGAAGCATTTAAGGACTTTTTACACAAATTTTTGGAAGCATACTTTGATGACTGGACCATTTTTAGTCTACTGAAAGATCATATTGAATGTCTGAGACTAATGTTAGATAAGTGTAGGAAATATCATATTTCCCTGAATCTAAAGAAGTGTATTTTATTTTCACCTTTTGGAGTGTTGTTAGGACACATTGTGTGTAAGAAGGGGTTGTTGGTAGATCCTTCCAAGATCACTATCATTGTTGATCTACCTCCCCATACTTCGGTTAGGAAGCTACGCACTGCATTGGGGCACACTATATATTATATAGATTTTATTAAGGGTTATGCACAGATTACAACACCTATGGAGAAGCTACTAAAGAAATATAGTAAGTTTCAATGGACAGAGGAATGCCATGAGAGCTTCGACACACTAAAGAAGAAAATTGTCACTACGCCTATCTTGGTTTTTCTAGACTAGAGCAAGGAGTTCAATGTTCATGTTGATGCTTCATCCATTGTATTATGAGAAGTCTTAGCACAACCAGGACTGGGAGAGATTTACCATCCTATATCCTTTGCTAGAAGGAAGATTTCTACATCTGAAAGGAATTATACTACCACTGAAAGAGAAGGCTTAGCTATGGTATATGCGCTACAAAAGTTTAGACACTACTTTCTGGGAGGACATTTTAAGATGTTCACTGATCATTCTACAATAAAGTACTTAGTCAATAGGCCAATGTTGGGGGGAAGAATATGCATATGTCTATTATTATTCCAAGAGTATGACTTTGACATCGTGGTCAAGCTAGGGAGAATGAAGAAGGGACCTGACCACTTATCCAGATTAGAACATGGAGAGGAGCCCACCAGTTTGGATGATACACTACTAGATGCACAATTGCTGGACATCATAAAAGTCAACGATCACTTCGATGAGATAGTTCAGTTTCTGTCCATAGGAATGACACCTTGTGAGTATACATTTATTCAGAAGAAACAATTGGTATTTCACACTACAGATTTTCAAATTATAGCTGGACAATTATACAAGATACGACCAGATGAGATCATAAAAAGATGTGTTATGGAGTCTGAAAGACCATTGATCCTTGCACAAGCACATGAAGGCATCAAAGGAGGACATTATGTAGGTAAAACAACATCGCAGAAGGTCTTTAGAGCTGGCCTCTAGTGGCCCATTTTCATAAGGATGCTAAGGAATACTATAGAGCCTGCGATGTATGCCAAAGGATAGGGAAACCTTCTAGAAGGGATGAGATGCCTTTAACACCTCATTTAACTTTGCAAGCATTTGAGACATGGGCTATTAACTCTATGGAACCCATTAACCCACCAGGAAAGTGCACAGAAGCTCGGTACATTACCATTGCTATAGAGTATTCAACCAGATGGGAAGAAGCAAGAGGAGTTAAGGAATGTAGTGCAACTACAACTGCATGGTTCATTTTTGAGGATATCATAACCATGTTTGGATGCCCGAAGATCCTTATGAGTGATCAAGGTACACACTTCATTAACAAACTTATTGTAGCCTTGACTCAGGAGTTCAAAGTTCACCATCAGAAGAGCACTCCATACCACCCACATGCGAATGAAACAGTCGAAGCTTTCAATAAGATCCTGGATACAATGATGAATAATATTTGCAGTGTCAACAGAGATGATTGGGATTTGATAATTCCAACAATATTATGGGCTTATATAAATACTTGTAAAAATTTAACCATGCAAACTCCCTTTAAGTTAGTTTATGGCTTGGAAGCAGTGGTACCTATGGAATATTTGGTTCATATTTTAATAATTGCAGCATTTACAGGTATGGATGACACCAACGTTGTTCAATACAGGCTCACGCAGTTGATGGAAATAGAGGAAGATGGGTTCATTGCAGGGTTTCATCAACAGGTACAAAAGGAATGAGAAAAGGCTTACCATGAGAGACATATCAAGAGGAAATCATTAAAACAAGGAGATTTGGTAATTTTATATGACATCAAGTTCGTGAAACACCTAGGGAAGTTCATAACACATTGGCTTGGACCATTTGAGGTTGCCCATGTTACAGAAGTAGGATATGCATAGTTGAAGACCCTTAATGGACAATGGAAGGATGGTTTAGTAAATGGGAGCCGGTTGAAATTGTATTATGACAATCAATTGCCTCACAAATCTCAATAAAATAAAAGGAAGAAGGGTATAGGTATCAAGTGGAGTTGAAATTGGGTACCAGACACAGACAAGACAATATGCACATGATAGGGAGGGATAGAGCAGAAAGCATAGGCTGCTCCACGTAGTCTGCAGTCAAAGTGTTACAAAAGGTTCAACCCTACAATGACTTGGGACGAGTCACATGTGAGTGTTGGGGGCTTKTTTTCCCTTGGTTATGTATTAATAAATAAAGCGAATATCAAGGAAGAAGAAAGACAAAGTACGAAGTGTGAAAAAGGCACACAAATCGAGGAAAGGTTGAGGTGGTTAGAGAATAAGAAAAGAAGGAGCAAAGTAAARGAAAGCAAGTCGTTGGAAGAGGAAATATAGGAGGAAAAAGCAGTAAGGAAGATGAATCTTGGACAATTCAACAAGAGACAGAATACATCAATGGGTTCTTTGGATCACCTCACAAAGAAGAAGGAAGAACAAGTCAGCGAAGTCCTGAAAAGGAGGGTTATGTGTGTTATCACTCTGTAAATTCCCAGAGGTTGTTATGAGGTAAGAAGAAACTTATCAGAGGTAAACTTAACCAACCACTTCGAAACTAGAAGCTAGCCCTATCTGTTTTAGAGAGGGATCTCTTTGTGAGTTTTAGATTTGTTTGAGTTTTCAAAATTTTAGGCTAGTTAAAAAGAATATAACCGAATTGTTTGTATTTTTTTTTAATTAAGTGGTTGAATATCACTTACACTTCCATTGGGCTATGAGGTCTATTTTTTAAAAGATAGAAGTTAAAGACAACCTTTACCAGATCTGTTTCATAGGGAGAGATAGTGCTAATGATGGATTCCTTAGGAATAAAAATGGTGTATTGCTGAAAAGGTGAGATATCGGTTAAAACAAAAAAGCATGTAAGAATTTCTTTGTTATAACATCAGATAAAAAACATTTAAATCTATAAAGATTAAGAACAAAGTACACAATTGTAAATTATGCAACTTTAACTTACTTTAAAGATTATATTTAG
>JASDQU010884885.1:36814-47257 GCA_032191745.1 Picea mariana
ACCCATGGATGGATAGTATACATCATGTTGTTTCTAGTGGTATGTGGCACATCACATGGATCCTCATGGTTGAGGAGAAATGAATTTTTGAAGATGACAAAGTGAATTGTACATGTAGGCCCTGAAGATAATTACAGAAAATAATTACAAAATAAGAAAGTGTTAGGTCGGCACTAATGTTAAAAGGAAGTGACATAAATGGTATAAATAAACACCGTTATACATTCATTTGATAGAAGTCAAATTTCAGAGGGAGGAAGAAGTAAAAGAAGGTCGGATTTAAAGGGAGGATGAAGTCTTTTGGTGATGTGTTCTAAGGTATGTTATTTTCATGTCATCTTACCATATTTTCTATAACTTTTTTTCTAGAACGATTCAGATGGTGAAATAGCTATGGTATTGAGAAGACATATCAATGTAACTCTGGTAAAAAGTTCATCTCTTGATTCGCTATAATTATGGATATAGACTCTGTGGAAGATAGGGTTTGTGACTAGTCCTGAAGCTAGTCAATAAATAGGTGTTCTAGGTAAAACCGTAATAACTTATTCATATAGAATCCAAATGAGTGGGACCACTTCCATTAGAAAGAGTACGGACTGTAGTTTATTGTGTGTGAGTTTCAGAATCAGATGTTAAATATTGAGTGCAGGCCATGCTGTACAAGTTGGGTCTTTTGAACAGACCAGAATTGAATAAAGTCTACCATTCTTTCTATAACCTGTTTTTGGGGAGGATTCAAGGAGTGAAAACTGGAGGAGTTTTAGAGAATACAGGATCAAAGTACTCCAAGAATTGAAGAATTGTAGAAATTGAAGAAGTCTCGGGAAGCATTATCAGGTTCTATGTGATGATTGGTTGATGGTGATGATCTAATGTAAAGTTTTATTATCTCTCATATATTCTTGGTTGGAAGGAAGGGGAAAGGATGGAGAGTTCAAATCTCTCTTGATATTTGAGGATTGTATCCTCTTGGAGGTTTATCCCTCCCTTTACATTTGGAAGTTGTAGCTACCTTTGGAAGTCATTACTTCCCTTGAACAATAACTATTGATTATTTCTCATATATTGTGCATGGTGTATTGTGGTGTATTGGTGTAACTCTTATAATATTGGATATATTTGAATGGTTTAAGTATAAGTTGATTTTTTTTTAAGTCGTACTTGATACTGATTCACCCCCTTCTCAGTATCAACATATTTTTTGTTTTCCTGTAGTGTCTTTCTGAGGATGTTCACCAGACTTATGTTAGAAGATTCAGCTAGCCCATTTCCCTATGGATAATAAGCCGTCGAATGTCCCAAAGTAATATGATATTGATTACAAAAATCTATAATCCTTTTGGATATGAAAGCCGCTGCATTGTCAGCTATAATTTTCCTGGGGCATCCAAAACGAGACAAAATGTTAGTTTCTAAAAAACTGATGATGACAGAGTCAGTAGCTTGCCTGCATGGTACAACCTCGATCCACTTAGTGAAGTAGTCTATGTCCGTGAGGATCCCATTATGTTGGCCCGAAGAGGGAGGATGTATTTCACCAATGAAGTGTAGCCCCCATTGTTGGAAAGGAGATTCAACAGAGATGGGTTTCATTAGGAGTGGAAAAAGATTCCTTTTACCTTGAAAAATCTGACACTGGTGGCAAGAAGTAACCTTCTGATGAACTTTAGCAAACAGAGTAGGCCAATAAAAGCAATCTATGAGAATATTGTTAGTTGTAGTCTTCTAGCTCAGGTGCCCACCACAGTCTCCTGCATGAAAATCTTGAAGAACTTTGTCAGCTTCATCTTTTAACAAGCAATTAAGCAAGATACCACCAAGATATTTCCAATAGAGATTG
This sequence comes from Picea mariana, assembly GCA_032191745.1. Lineage (NCBI taxonomy): Eukaryota > Viridiplantae > Streptophyta > Pinopsida > Pinales > Pinaceae > Picea > Picea mariana. The sequence continues at coordinate 38,658 of JASDQU010884885.1, forward strand.
CCTTCCAGAATACAAAATTTCAATGCTTTCAATTTAATAAACCTATCTTTGGTCTTATTCAAACCCGAAGGAGCCTGTAAATTTTGGAGTACAAAAATGAAGTCTACGTACCAAGGGGAATTTAAGAATGCCTCTTTTATGTTTGGAGTTGCCCGCTCTTCCGGTCTGTCTACTACAGCCAAAAAGTTAATATCTAAAGCATGGAAATTAGACTCAGCCAACATTTTGGTCAAACCCTATCCTTTGATCAGTTTAGTAGGTTTTATTTCAATGTCATATTCCAGAATGAACGCAATCCATTTTCCTCTTTTGCCATCTGGATTATCCAGGGTCAGAATATCTTTAACCACTGTGTTTGGGACGTATGTAATTGTTTGAGAGTGGAGAATATAGACCCTAAAATATTTTATAGCCTTTACCAAGGTGAAGGCTTGTTTCTCCATAATATTATAATTCAACGCTACGTCTCTTAAAGATTTGCTGAAAAAGGCTATGGGTTCTCGTACCCTTCACTATTTTTCTGCAACAATACTACTACTATAGTGTGCTCAGATGCGAAAGAGAAAAGAGAAAAGTCTTTGTTATAATCCGAGCTAAATAGAATTGGGGCTTGGGTGAGAGCATGTTTCACCTGCTCAAATGATTGTTTGGACTCGATGTTCCATTTGATTTTAGTGTCCTTTTTAAACATATTGGTAATATTCTTGAGAAGCTCAACCAAGTTTGGTATGAATCTTCTAAGGAAATTTATTTTGCCAATGAAAGATTGCAGTTCTTTGATGTTCCTAAGGTGTTCCACCTTCTGGATAGCTTCTATCATGCTAGGATCTATTTTAATTCCATCTTTTGAGATTATGTGTCCCAACAGTTTAACTTCCTCTAACCCGAAAATTATTTTCTTAGGATTTAATGAAATCCCGAATTTCCTGTACTTCTCAAACAGATGTCTGAGGTGGAGAAAATGTTCTTTTTTAGATTTGGAGTAAACAATTACATCATCGAGATAAATGACTATAAATTTCCCACTTTCATCCACAAAGGAAATATCCATTGATCTTTGGAAAGTATCCCCAGCGTTCATCAGACTGAAAGGCATCTTCACATACTTGAAGGTTCCCTAGGGTGTGGTAAAAGTTGTCTTCTCTTGATATTTCAGATGGACCAGAACTTGGTTTTAACCAGAGAAACCATCCAGTAAGGAGATCCTACTAGATCTGACAACCCTTTGTAAAATATGGTCCATTTTGGGTAAAGGGTAATTGTCTTTGAGGGAGACTTTGTTCTGATTTCTAAAATCTATACAGAGCCCAATCTCACCAGTTCTCTTCCTGGTTGAAACTAGATTAGAAACCCATTTGGAAAATCTCAAAGGGACTATAATCTTGGCATCATACATCTTTTTTATTTCTTTCTCTATCAAGGGAAACAACTTGGGATTAATTCTCCTAAGTTTCTGCCTGAAAGGTTTGTGTTATTCTTTTATAGGAATCCGGTGTTGTATGATGCTTGTGTCATAGGATTTTAAGTCCTCATAGCCCCAGGAAAAAACATCTATATATTCCTTAAAATGTTCAATGTATTTTATTTTTTTCTCTGGTGGCAGTGATTTAGACAGTTTTATTATTTTAGGGTTTTCTTCTATTCCTATGTTACAGTCTTCAACCTCTTTATCGCTAGCTTCAATTTTCAGTTTTTTGGCTACATCGTTAAAATCAAACAAGTCTTCCAACAGAACTAACCCTCTAGGTAACACATTATTTTTCAACTGCAGGATATCATAATCTACATCATTTTCATTGATTTCTTCAACAACTATTGTATTTACACTACCATTCTAAAAAAAAAATTTATTTACAAATTTTTCATCCTGTTCTAAATCTATGTTTGTACATTCGAAATCATTTTTACATTGCAGGAAATCTTTAATTTGATAGTCATTTCCAAATACCTGCTAATATCTGATGTTTTCAGGAATGGTGGGTCTGCACTTCACCTCTACTGTGTACTTGTGAGTGGGACAAAAAGGGATTTTACAGGTAGCTACTGACGTAGCCAGTCCGCCTATGAGTATATTTTGTCCTCTAGGAATCACCTGCAAATCAACCTCAGTAAAGCAGTGGAGAACATCTAAAACATCATTTATATAGGCTCTAAGTCTGGGATGTTTTGCTGCATACTCACCTTTGATTTTCTTGATAATTAATTCATAATCACCCCTTACCATTATCTTCTTAGCACCAACTTTCTTCAATAATTTCAGGCCGAGCATTAAATCCTCATACTCGGCTATGTTGTTAGTACATTGGAAGTTCAGTTTATAGGAATGATTCTCAGAGTACTTTGATCTATGGTTATGCATCCACACTCTGGCTCTAGCTCCTTATTTACTCACAGCACCATCGAAGTCCATGCTCCAGAAGTCTGTTGGTAATTCCTCATTTTCCTCAACCATGGGGTTTCTTACTTTGAAAATCGCTTTATCATCCTTTGGATCATGTGCATCATCTTCCAATTGTGCGATTTGTTCTTCAAGATCACTATCGTTATATAGAATAAAAGAATCCAGGTCAGAGTGTGTGGAATATAGTGGGTAATTGTGTGGCTTTTCCTGACTACTGACCATATACTTCATCAGTGTTTCTATGTAAAGTCTTCTTTGTTGACCGAAAAATGGAATGGTGGCGTAGGACATATCTAGTTGTAGGGTTCGTCTCAATTTAGCTCCCCAAGACCTTGATAGAAACATACCATACTTGGGTGGAATGATTGCCACAATGATGTCCATCACCAAACGTTTTGCCGGGATTTGAGCCAAGGTGATACATAAGTCTTTAATTAGGCTTGTACGTTTGACCTTGCTCGAGTTGAAAGAATGCAAATCTTTGTAAGGTCTGGTGACCTCAAGTCCCAACTTTTCCATCACATATTTGGGAATTAGGTTGTGAGAAGCACCCAAATATAGCATAGCATTGTGCAATATCAGATCATGGATATTTAGGCTGATGTAAAAAGGGGCCACAACACCGTTATCAATTTGACCGTAAACTTCAGGACCAAACAGGAGCTCAGGTTGGTCATCAACAAGGTTTATCGAGTTTGAATGGAATACAGATCCAACATTCAAGGCTTTGGTACCCATATCGGGTTCGATACTTACAACTTTTATCACCTGAGACCATAAGTGTTCTTGTTCATCGACTCAGAGAGGGGAATGGGAATCTTCAATTTTTCTAGTTCCCCTTTGTTTTCACCCTTTTCGTCGACTTGGTGAACAAATCGAGGGTCCTTACATGCCCAGTTGGGTCTTGCTGAGCATGACAGCTATAGAGGAAAGAGTTAGAGAAAACAAAACAAAACTATAAGCAAGAACTAAATTAAAACAAACTAAAACTATGAGCACATGGATAAAGAAATAACAAACACAAAAAGACCAATATCACCAATGTTTTTAGGCTGATCAATTGATGAAATCAAAGCACAATGAAGAAAGGGGACTATGAGTCCCTTCTTTCTCCAATGGAAGGCTCTTGAGGCCCTCACAAACTTGCTCTCCTTACAATAAGAAAATGAGAATGATGGTGAAAGAAATCCTAGCACATCCACTCAATGGAGGGCTGGATAGCTCAATGAAATGGTGCTAATGTATTATTGCCAAGGAGTGAGTCCTTAAAACAATCTAAGCAGCATAACATTACATGAAATTCCTTCAGAAAATGATGTTTCTTCATGGCTTTTTATAGCATAGCATTGGGTGATTATGTAACTCCTTTGAAGTGTGAAAAGGGGCACTTTAGGGCTTCATTAGGTCTTTGACCAGCCTACCATGTGGATTCAGCTCAGATTTGAGGGTCAAATCGGCTTGGGAGCTGATCCATTAGTGGTTGGGAGGCCGACCAATTCAATAAATGCGCCATTTAGCAGGTGCGCGGGTTTTTGCACTAACATCCGTGCATCGTGCGCGTATGCACGCATGGTATGTTTCTGTTCCACGCATGTGCGCGCGCACCAAACTTCTGTAAAGTGCCCTTCAATTTTTGGTTACTTTGTATAGTTTTTGACCTTTTTGCAATGCTGTGAAATTAATTCAGTGCCATGAATGACTTCATTACTGTTTGACGATGCTGAGTTCTTGTTGCCATGTGCAGACGAAATTTCAGTGATAACAGATGCCCCCTGATGGAGGATGTTAGGAGCATACGTATAGCCAAAATCCATCAATGTTTCTTCTACTGAGAATGTTGTTGTAAGAGAGAGAAATAATGGGACTGTGTAGAGCAATCCTTTGGAGAAGAAAGGAACCGGTAGAACCCGACCTTCCATAAGGTGCATAACATTATACAACTGTGTACAAACAAGGCGGGCATGCCCCATGCTCGTGTTATGTAACTCTGAAAAAAGATGACGGAAGTGTTGGTGTAGATAACTGCAGTGCCCTCGGGGGCGGTGATGATACAGGCAGAAGACAATTCTGCAAAGGAATATACTCTGAACAATAGGCAATGATCGTGGTAATAAGCAGCGATGATGATGTGGGCATTGATGGCCCTACCAGGTTCAAAGGTCTTCGACAAATGATAAAAAGAACTGCAATAGTCGCAAAGTAAGATCCATCATAACATGAGAAAGTGTTGGCGTCGAATGTTATGGGGGCCAACGATAGCAGGGAGCAATGGTGTTTCACCCTGTGCCGTCCGAGATCTCTCATTAAATGGAGAATGAGAATCAAGATACTGTCGCCCTTCTGGAAAAAGTGTGCTTCTGTCGACAAAAGGGGAACGCGACTCCTAGAAGCAAAGGGTTTCNATCAAGATACTGTCGCCCTTCTGGAAAAAGTGTGCTTCTGTCGACAAAAGGGGAACGCGACTCCTAGAAGCAAAGGGCTTCATAGAATCTACTGAGGTGAGGAAGTGGCAGAGGTACATAGACGAAGTCAAGAAGTGGGAAGACTCAAGACTGCCCTTGGTTGGAGGATGTATGAGATGAAAAAGTGGCCGCAACCATGTAACAAGGTCGAGTGTCAGGGGGATGACAAGACCGATGATGAGTTGTGCCAAAGGCGGGACAAGGTGAACAAATTCAGAGGGTAGAGGTAAGTGACCTGTGGAGTACTCTGAAGATACGGACAATGCCAGTAGGGGAAGATGATAAGTAATGCTCCAACCAAGGGTGACATGGGTTGCGTGTGGCCAAAAGAAAGCAAGTCGCCAACGATGACGACAAAAGAGAATGTAATGACTGAAAATAAAGGCGTTTGTACAATAAATAATGAATAACTTTTTTGGGGAGAAATGTACAAATACAGAAATGGGTGCCCCAGTGTTAAATGCATGCCCCAGGGAGGGAAACATTTTCTTGGAAAACTGATGAAGGGTGGGGGCCCCATTGGTGAGTTTCTGTATGAGGTGGGTGAAATGAAGATAGGTTTGTAGATGGGCAAACTGGTTGTGGATGAAATGGAGGGTCCATGACCCTGCAGGGGTGCAGGTAAAAATAATAGAACCATAAAGAGATGATCTGGGAGTCCATATGGGAAGCTAGAAAAATGAGGAGAAGAAGTATGTGGCTGATTCACGACATAATGAAAGACTATGGGGACTCCCACCCCTAAAGGGTAATGAAGAATAGCATGAGTGTCAAAAAGTGCCAAAAGGTGCTATGAATGGGACAACTCATGTGGGTGAGAATGCTACCAGGTTACAGTACCGAAGATGCAAAATGGAGGTGTGGGTACTGCAGAGCTGGGAATGAGGATCCTAAAGGTCAATATCAGCGGGTGTGACTGGAAATGTAAATGAAATACAATGGGAGAGACTACATGCCAGTGCTGAATATATACCTGAAGGGATGATGTTGATGACCGATGAGCAAGTACCTGCGCATAGAACAACCAAATACCCAAAGTGAACAATATCTGAAGAGAATTAAATATATTAGCATGTATTTGAAAAATGTGACAATGCGTGTGTACCTGACCATGATATGAAAAAAGGTTCCCCAGGGGCTCAGGATGAAAAGTGACCTAGGGATAGCTATGATGTAGGTGGCGGGACGCTGATCCCGTGGTTGAAGACGGTTTGACAAATGGACACCTTGGGCTCCTGGAATGGTGAGTGGAAGTTTGGCAAAAGGCCTATATATAGCTGTAGGGCCCACATTGCCACCTCATTTGTACCTGTTTCCATAGTGACTGGATGAGCAGATTGCAGAGGAGATTTGGAGTTTCAGGGAGTACGAGGTATCCGATCGATGTTGTGCGAGTATCAGGTTAGTGCTCTGATCATCCTACATAGAAACAGTTTTGAATTTTTGGGCAGCGCTGGTACGGGGGGCCGTACCGGGGTAATTAGGGGAATTTTTCTSGGGTGTGGGCCCATATGCGCGGGCGACTCGGTGGAAGGCGYGCATACGTGCGCACCTGTCCACCGATTATACGCGCATGGGTGCGCGAGAGAGGGAATTTAAGGCGCRCCCTAGGGGTGCGCCTGTGAGTTGAACAAGCGCGCATAAGTGTGTGCCTRTGGGTTGGATAGGTGCGCACTTGTGCGTGCCTGTATGATGAATAGGTGCGCTCAGAAGAGCGCCTGTGCAGTGAACAGGCGCGCATATATGCGCGCCTGTATAGTGAACAGGCGCGCATGTATGTGCGCCTGCGGGTGAAAAAACCGCGCCTTTGAGGCAAGTTTTTGAGGGTAGAAAATGAGTCTGTTTGATGTTGTTGATGGGTATATGAGATGATATAGGACTCTATGTTGATTGCAGGTTGCCAGCAGTGGCGATGGTTGTGCGGTGGCAAGAGCGAGACTAGGCCCAGTTGCGAGAGGTTGTGGCAAATGCGGGGCCTGAGGTGCGAGCGACTTTAGCAACCTGTGGGTTGCTAAAGTTTTTTGAGTGCCCGTTGATACGGGCACATGAGTATTTACTTCAGTTCCTGCTCCAGATGTCGAGTCCAGAGCTACACTGCTTCCTCGTGTGAGGAGAGCAGGTCCCCTTCACTGCGGTGGAGGATGTATATTTTTTGACTGGGCTCCCCTTCCGGGGAATGCCTCTACCGACAGAGCCTGTGCTGCCGAGGGATACACCCCTTGCCATGATTGGCGTGAGATACTGCTCAGGCCCAGACTTTATATCAGGGACGGTGGTGAGCATGAGTGCTATAGACTCCCTGGCTCATCGTTTCATAGCGGCGATGATCGTTCGTGTATACGGGTCACTTGCGACCCAACGGATTAGTGGTGGCTAGTTGTTGGTGCTGGAGAGGGTGGTGGTGGGCCGTGAGCGGTTCGCATGGGGGTTGACGCTGCATGCGCGGATGATCATGCAGTTGGACCGTTGTCGGTCCACAGGTGCCGGGGAGTTTGCATTTGGCTCGATCCTGGTAGCCTAGTTTTTAGAGAGGGTGCCGATGCTGCGCCCGAGGGTTCTTCTAGAGATGCCAGGGGTACGAGAGCTGCACTTGAGGCAGTGGTCTTCAGTTTTGGTTCGCCACAGTGGTGGCGAAGGTGGCCATTAATTTTCGGCGCAGGCAGCACAGATATGGCGACAGATGCCGCAGGTAGTACTTCGGTACCCTTATGCTGGGGTTGACTTCCGGGGGGACCCGGACATGGTGCTGCCTCCAGGGGAGGTTTTTGACCATCGAGGTACGTTTTAGCATTTGTGCATGTTTTTGATCTTATGTTGTTTGTGAGATATCAGTCCATATGTTTGTGATATAGATGTTGATACGATTTGGTTGTTGTTGTTTTGTGTGTGTGCAGATGTGGCACCTCGCGGATGTGAGGTGGAGATGCAGAGAGTGTCGGCTCATTGAGAGCCAGAGAGACTACCACATGGAAAGAGACGATGGCGGGATGATGCCGCGGTGCAACCAGCAGAGCCCGAGAGGGCAGCGAGGAGGCACCGGTTCGACGATCCTGGTGCAGGGCCATCACATGCTCCTCGGGCGACAGCCATAGTAGACTTTGATGATATACGTCATCGCCTGGAGATGGTGTTCCAGGACGTACCTAAGGGCATGTGGACATGAATCCAGGATGAGAGCTTCCTGGAGCAGTGCGTGGGGGTGCCTCCACCATGGCAGGCCATAGTTCGGCGAGCAGCAGTGCTGGCTGCGATGACTAGTGGATGCCTACCGCCAGGGTAGGAGGGTCCTGTGGGTGGTCCTCCACCACCGCCTGGGGCAGGTTGGGGTGGGCCACCACCTCCTCCTAAGGGAGGAGCAGGTGGGGGTGCGATAGAGGCCCCCTGATGTATGATGTATACCTTTTTGATTGTATATAGGCTGGTGAGCCGATTTTTGTACCAAGGTGCGGCACTGGCCTATGGGCATATGTAATTTTTGTATGTAAACATTCAGATGGCCTGATAGGCCTTTTTTATATATACATGAGTACACGTGTTTTGAGAGCCTGATGTTTTCTACATGTGTTGTTGTTGATGATGATGATGTCTATTCTATATATATGCTGTGATAGGATTTGTGAGATGTTTATGTATGTGTAGCTTGATGTGATATATGCCAATCTAACACCATGTTAGCTATTTCATCTGTTGTTTGATTCAATTGTCTTGGAATATGTGTAAATGTAATGGAATCAAAA
>JASDQU010884885.1:49133-62064 GCA_032191745.1 Picea mariana
TCTCAATGCAGCTATGGTGGGAGGATGATTCTTGGCCATTGCATTATCCTCTTCATGTTCCCTTTCATGCCACTCAAGCACCATGTTTCTAGTCAAATATCTGCACAAGGAACATAAAAGGAGGATTAATAACTTTTTCATGCCTTAGAGTTTTTTCATTTGGCTAAAAATTTAATTTTGTTTTGGGTTCTGTGGTTCTCGTAGGTTCCCCATTAGCACAGTGCGAGAACCTCACAGGTGACTTAAATCTCACCTGCGAGAACGCATCGTTCTCGCAGGCCCCGTATGAGCTGCCTGCGAGAATGCCTACGCGCATGTAGGGTTCAAAAAACAATTTGAAACTAAAGAATTAACCAATGAAATTAAAAATTTAAACCATGAAAATGTCAAGGATGAAGAGCTTACCTTAATGCTGTAGACGACTCATTGAATGGTCTCTTTTAGATCCCGCAAATTGACGCCAACCTCGGAGGGTAAAAAGGGGGTTTTGGAGCTCAATAGTGGAAATGTAAAATGGTATGGTAAAAAAGAGTTTTGACTAATTTTATTTACTTTTCCTATATAATTTTGGGTTTTTTGATTGTTTATTGACTAAACCCTAATCCCTAATGTCATGTTGAGTGTAATTCTTGCATGTGTGATGATTTTGATTATTCAATACAGGGTTATGGACATATTTTTCTTCGTTATGGCGTGTTTTTTATTGTTTTTTATGGTTTTTACATAAAACCTCGAGCGTCATTTTTGTCCGTTCTTGCGCTCGTAAAATACTTGGGAACGTGATCGAGCATACTTTTATCACTTTTTTGGGATCAAAAAGGTTATACGAAAAAGGAACCCCCCTGGATTCCTCTTTAAGCTCTTTTCAAACTCTCTAAACATGAAAAGATTGCCGAGAGACCTTGCTATTTTCACGCTCGATAAAGTATTTGAAGTAAGCGTCTGGTGAGTGATAATTTATCTTTTTTTCGGTCTCATCCAGACTATTTTACGAAAAAGGAACTGAGAGAGTTCTCTTTTAAGTGTTTTTCCAAACTCTATAATCTTGAAAAACCTTCGATTTTACTATCTCTAGACTCGTTAAACAAACACTGACAGACCCGTGATGGGACCAAACCACTCCTTCTTAGGGTTCATTAAACATACTCCGAGGGACTCGTCCGAAGGATGAGCTTATATGAACAAGCATATGTTATCTTCCTCAAGCTTGCGTAAAAATAAAGAGGTACTTGCCAAAAATGGTGGGGGAAAATTTGGGAAAGGGATATGTTTTCATCGTCATATTAATTGGCAGTAAGTGTCGCTCTTGAACACGACACCCCCTATTCATCATTTGAAGCCAGTTTGGGAAATCCATTTGTCTCTCTTTCAATTAAAAAGTTATTCCATGTGTCGTCTTTGAGTCAATGCTGCCAAATCATTGGTCGTGTCGTTCATATGTTCAAGAGAAGTCCATCTGAAACCTATATTGAGTCGGCCATATGCAGTTGTCCATTCTCTCTGTGTCGGCCTTCCCTGTGTCTAGTCCAATTCAGATCATACTCTATTTCACCTTCAAAATCTGTTACTCATTTCATGTCATTGATGGGGGATACATCAAGGCCCTCCTGTGACGAGTTTTGTTCCATCGACTTCAGCTCATTATCCGGAATCAAGACTTAGAAATTATTTAGTACCTTGGAGCTTGCATGCCTCAATGGCAAGTTTCCTTGCTTTCGACAGTGGTTTACATCATTGACCCCTAATCGAAAGATTCCATCAGATGTTCGACATCAACTCATTTATTCACACTCGATGGATTGTACTATGGTACCTTGGGAGTCATTGACATCAATGGTGATTTCCCTCGCACTTGTTAACGGTTTCATCAATGACCGGTAATCAAGTGGTTTCTACCATGTTCGAATTCAAAACATGTAATCACATGGTTAGATTCGTACCTTGGGCGACGAGATTGAAGACCCTGGATATTATCTTGGTGATCCAGGTTGCGATGGAGTATGTATAATTTGCAACACATAGATCCACTGTGTATGTTTTGTGGCTATGTCGTCTTGATTTGAAATTTCTTGCATATATCCACAGTGTATTCCGGTGGCTATGCTATATTTTGATGGCATGGATCCACAGTGTATGATTGGTGGCCATGAACTATGTCTATAATATCATCCGTCTGTGATCTGAGTATGGGAATGCCTACCTCAGAATTGATATACATTATTTTCTGCAGATGCTTGGTTGTTCGCAGGTTTCTGATTAGATGTACTCCTGGTTCTCAACACACACATGTAGCTTACAAAGTCTATCGACTGTCACTGTTTCCAACCTCATACTTTGGGGGGCATTCTATTACCCATGATTTTGGTCATCATGATGATGTATTGATGATGGTGTATTCAGGCTCTTCATTATAAATTTTTCTTGAGAAAAGTTACCTTCATCTCTTTCCAGAAATTACATTTTTGAGGACTGTTCGCAGGCTGCTAGTATATTTTTCTGCGAGAATGCATGATTCTCGCAGGCTGCCTTAAGCCAGGGTGTGACAAGTTCGCACTGTGTTGAACTGCTAGGGTGCAAACTCTTTCTAAAGAAGGGAAAAAGATGAATTCTCGAAGTTTCTATAAAGGAATCTTCTAGAAGGATGAGATGGCATTCAAATGGTTATCCTAGTACTGGATTCATTGATATTTTGGGATCATTCTTATCCAAGTAACCAATTCATTCTCTTCTATATATTGAGTAAATTCTCATGGAAAAAGCAAGAAAAAAAACAAGGAGAAAGTCTCATTGGAGAATTGGTGAAAGATTGTGTGAAGGACTGAAACTACATCAGCTAGGAAACTCCAGCAAGTTTATCAAAGGTGGTTGATTTTCTTCATGCAAGTGAGCAAGTGTGTGTGTCGGAGCCAAGGGCCATTGAAAGGAAGTTTGCAACATCAAGGATCAGGTTGTAATCTTTACTTTCCATCAATATGATACAGTAATATGTCCCTTTCTCATAAAGTTAGTTCTACTTTATTGTATAGCTCCTTGATCATATACATAGATTGACTGTTGAATATATTATGCTTTCTTCACTTCGATTGGTTTGTATTGTTTTGGTCTTGACTGTACGAGAGCACTGGAGCGAAGTAGGAGCAGCAAAGACCAAAGGAAGTGATCATAAGGTATGTTCTTTGTTCTTGCCTTCTAGTACATTCAATAGTTAAAATCTAGGGAAAGAGTATTATTCTGTCTTGCTTTGTTCTAGATCTAGGTGGATCTAGGGAGATCAGTTTGTGTCCGCACTTACGGATTTATCCAATAACACCTCATGTCCACTGAAATCACTGCAGAAAAATATGTGGACCCTGGGAACCTTGTAGTCATATTATTTATTAATAAGACTCCCATTGAAAACACCCTAATTGACTTGGGTGCATCCATAAATTTAATTACATTAGAGAAATTAAATCAATTGAGACTTCATAATCTTCTCCTTACACACACTATGTTTGAACTAGTTAATTGATCTAAACTTAAGCCAGAGCATATTTTAGAACATGTGATTGTATCACTGGAATCATGTGAGTACCTAGTATATTTCTATGTCATACAACCTAAAACCAATTTGGGTGTCCACCCTTTGATGCCTAGGGTACTGTTGATGGCCACAATTGATGATTTCATCGATTGTAGGTATGGGAATATGACAATTACACATGGCAATAATACCAAACAAATTACTTTATACCCCCCTTCTAGACCAACAAATGAACTTGAATGCACACAATGGCTTGATGAAGACAACAATGATGAATTTTTTCAACCTATTCTTACTATTGCACAAGCCATGAGCCTTAAGGAAAATAATGACGAGAATTTGATTAGTCATTGCATCACTAATCTAGATTTCCCATAGTATTTTGTAGGGCAGTCATCATCTCACATTCAAACTTCTATTGATTTTCTTCTTGAATTTTTTTTTCAAGAGAATTGCATCGAAGAGGATATATCCTCTTCCTTTTCATCAATATTTTTTGTACACTCAATTTATGAATTTGATTATAAGACTATTGATAGTTTCCCTGAGAAATCATTAAACATTGATTCTTCCTTAGACAATACACAAGAAGGGAAATTAATCTAGGTTTTAAGAAACTTTTCATACACCTTTGCATGGGAATATACCAATATTAAATGAATTCACCTAGACACATACATCCACCACATCTATATTTAGAAATATACCACTCTTGTTAGACAACCACGTAGAAGAATGAATCCGACCTTGAGAGAGATAGTGTAAGTCGAACTATAGAAACTTTTGAATGTCGGTTTCATTTATCCCATATTAGATATTCATTGGGTGTCACCATTAGTGATCATTCCTAAAAATAACAGTAAATGGCATGTATGCATGGAATTTAGGGAGTTAAACAAGGCTACCCTAAAATATCATTTCCCCCTACCTTTTATTAACCAGAATGGCTGGAAAGAAATACTTTTCTTTACTGGATCGGTTCAACAGATATAACCCAATATACATTTCTCCATAATACCAAGGCAATACAACGATTACATGTACTTGGAGGACATATGCCTACAAGGTACTACCCTTTGGTTTGTGCAATGCTCCAACCACATTTTCACCAGAAATACTTGGTATTTTTTCTGATTTATTACATGGTTGTATGGAAATATATATGAATGACTTTACTATGATAGGTGGTTCTTTTGATGAAGCCTTAATTAATGTTGAAAAAGTTTCAAAAGATGTAGAGAGACAAATCTTGTATTAAGAAATGAGAAATGTTTTATGATAATGATTAGAGTAATTGTATTAGGTCATCATGCGTCAACTACAGGAATAAAGGTATATCTAGCTAAAATAGAAGTAATTGTCAACATGCTACCTCTGACTAATAAAAAGGGAATCTGAAGCTTCCTAGGTCATGCGGGCTACTATTGACACTTTGTAGAAAATTTTACAAATATATCACTTCCCCTATTCAAATCGCTTACAAAATATGTTGAATTATATTAGGAAAATCAATGTCAATGTTCCTTTGATATACTTAAGGAAAAAATATTCTCAACCCCAGTGTTGAGAGGACCAAAATAGAGTCTTCCATTCCATATCTCGACTAATGCATCGAATTCAACCATAGGATTTGTACTGGGTCAAAAGGAAGATCTCTAATGTTATTTATTTCATAAGAAGGAATTTGGCTGCAACTAAATTAAATTACACCATGACTGAAAAAGAGTTCCTTGCAGTGGTTTATATGCAATTAATAAATTTAGGCACTACATCACAAGGTATGAAGTCTTTATTCATACTAACCACTATGCCATTGAGTACTTAATGATCAAACCTATTACAAATGGCATAATCACCAGGTGGTTGTTGCCATAGCTGGAAGAATTSTACATAACCATTGTATATCACCCAAGTAAGGAAAATCAGGTAGTAGACTTCCTCTCTAGGCTTGATAATAAAGGTGAGAATATTCTCATTGATGACAATTTTYCAGATGAAAATTTATTTTCTATATCTAATAACTCACCATGGTTCATAGACATAGCCAATTATCTCACTATAGGTAAACTACCATGTCATTTCTCACCCAAGGAAAAGAGAAGAATTCTTAAAATGAGTTCTCCATAGTTTTGGATTAAAGGGGATCTCATTTACACTAGTCCTAACATGATTATTCATAGATGTGTGAGAGAAGATGAGATTTTCAACATCCTCAAAGCATGTCATGATGAACCTTTCCAGGATAACTTTCTATATTGAAGGATATCTTATAAAATCCTCCATTTTAGATACTTTTGGCCTACTCTCTTTTGCTACGTCAAGAAGTATGTACGGGGATGTGATAGTTTCCAAATGATGAGTCATCCAATTCAATCATATGAGATACCACTTCAACCAAAAGTCCTTATGGGACCCTTTTAAAAATGGTCCTTGGACTTTGTAGGGCCGATCAATCCGCCATCCAAGGGTAGGAAGTACATTTTAGTCTACACTGATTATGTTACAAAATGGTTGGAAGCAAAGGATTTGTAACATCCCTGGCCATCTCTTTCTGGGCCACGCTATGCCAGAGAACTCTTTCATTCTCTCTATGGAGCATACTATAACATACCCAGTATCCAACTGAGCTATGCCACATAAATTTCTTGAACTGCATGCAATTAAAATATATACACACAAAACTCTTGCATAAGCATTATATATAAAACTTAAACATACAAATACATTTGTAAATACATATATTCACACCGAAATAACAATAAACATATACATTCAACATATACATGCAATACCCATAAAAATAAACACAGTTATAACCACACATATGATAACCCATAAAAATAAGCACGTAAATAACAATGCAGCATGCAAATTTATCACGCAATTGACACTTATCTTGGTAAGAATGTCACCAACTGCATGCAGACATTCCATGAACCTCCCAACCTTAGACCACACTATTCATCACTATCAATAGTGAGTCACCCCTGAGCTGGGACTAAACTCCACCCGGTAAAGGGATTCCTAACCAGGCTAAAGGCTCATAGACAACAAGAAAGACTCCATCTCAGGTGCCAACTCAAACTAACAACCTACAGTCCCTCATTCCCCACATGCTTGTCCCACCCAGGAAGCGTTCCCCTTATCTTCTCTACAGTCATTCAACTGTGCCACTTCCTTTCTGGGCTTTAGAAATAGGTCGAACATGAAGCCTCAGAGCACTATAGCTACAATTTAGCACCTTCAAGAAGTCAATTCCCATAAATTGCCTCACCCAGAGAATTTCTCATGGGTCTGACAACCTGCCTCTTCAATATCCCACGGGCCTGACAACCTGCTTCTTCAGTCAAACTCCCAAGCTTACCAAATACACCAACACAAAATGGCTATGGATACAGGTTCAAGTACAGTCATGAAGATACCAAGGATAGCTCAATGGGTGTGTGCATGCTCATGGATGATTGACTGGATGATTGGATGATGGAAGGAATGATGGGGAGAATGATGGAAAAGATGGGAAAATTAACTAAGTCCCAACAATATGTATGCATGTCCCCAACTTGACACTTTTCATGTTGGGAGCTACTTTGGCCCACTTGTCCCCAACTTTAGAACTTATGATAAAATAATTATCCATACTTTATGATTTAAGAAATATTAATATAATATTCCTTTTCAGCTTAAGATCCATATATTATCTCTTTTCCTTAACTTTTAGGCCCCTCCCTTTCCCTAACCAGTAGAGTTTAGTCCCCAATCTCTTTTATCATGGTCGGTTTGGGCCCAACAATGTATTTTGTATTAATTATGAGACATATACAAAACTAGGCGCACTGGCCTTTAACATCTAGGCTCTCCGGCCTAATCAAAACATAAGCATCCTAGCTTATAATAACTGGCTCACCAGCCTATAAAAAACAACATATACACAAAAGGATCCCTAGCCTCAAAATCACACACACTCAGTTTGCTGTGCATGGTATCCCAGAATGTGCAAACTTCCTCGTTTTACTACGCACTACATGCACGCACTATGCCATGAAATGTGCATACAAAAATGATATCAAACAACTCACCAGCTTTAAGTACATTTTCATTTATATTACAATTGGGTTTTTTCTAGGGATATTACAAGATATTTTTAGAGAAACATAAATATCAATAATGGGTTTCCTTTTTGAAGATATTATTACTCGTTTTGGGGTACTAAGAGAAATTGTTACTGTCAAGGGGACTCAATTTATATCTAAGTTGGTACAGAGAATTACTCAAACATGTTTCATTAAGCATAGTTGGGCCATAGATTTGTGATTACAACAATCTAAGAAAGCACTTAGCAGTTACAGTTCGTTAATATTCATCCTTAGTTTACAGTGCAGCTAAACCCTAACAACAGATCAACGCAGTATTTATACAGATCCAATAGATTCAAGTACTAAGCATACCGACATAGATCAGATATAGCATTTATTCATAGTATTCAACATTAACCTACCATATCATATCCTTCTAAGCATACATCAAATCACTAAGCATTCAATCACATAGACAAGAGAAAAATCATAAAGCACATAGCAACCACAATGTAGGATATACGTGGTTCACCCCCACCCTCGGGCTATGTCCACCAACTCTTCTTTATTTCTTTCTGTCAATCTTCTACATGAAAAGAGCCATGATATCTTACTCCGCAGAGCATGGAAAATATGCGCACCTCGCTAGATCCTCCTTCCTTGAAGTACAACACAAATCCTTCCACAGTCTCTTACAATCACTTGCACTTAGCTCTGCAAGTCTTACACAGTATGCACAAAGCAATTACAATTACCACTTGCACTTAGCATTACATACTCTTCCTCCCTTCGATCACATAGATCAAAATATATCACTTAGCACACTATCCTCTTCTTACATCACCTAGATATTTATTTATACATTACAAAATGGGCCTAAACATGGGTAAACCCATGGGCCGACATCCCCATTCCCGTTAGATAAGCCCAAAACCCAAAAATCCCTAAAAAGGGGTTGAGTTCCCACGATCTCTGCTTCAAATTGTGCTCCATATTCGATAGCCTGTCGAAGTCCCAAAAGTAGGTCAAACATGACCAAGGATCCTCAAAACTTAGTCAAGGGACAACAATTGGTTGAGCCTAGAAACAAGCTCTCTTGAAAATATATTACGCTTGAGCTCCCAATCTTGGGCATGAATCTTTGTATACTAGTGTGAGTGTATATAGATATTTTCCTTTGTGTCATCAAATTGCTTATTGAGTTTTACCTTGATTGGAAGATGTCATTTTAGTCTTCAGTTTACTTAGGATTGGCAGATGGTGCCAATCATCATACACAAAAATTGGCTTCCGCCGCTTGGGTTGTTTATTCACTCGAGGGTCAACTGGTGTCTCTAGGTGGCATTTTTCTAGGCCATCAACGAATAATGTGGCTAAATATAGCATCGTTATAAATATTTTACATGATGTCATTTCACATGGTGTTCGTTCTTTGGAAGTTCACCTAGACTCCCAGTTAGTAGTATGTCAGTTGAACGACAATTACTGGTGTGATACCCTACTCTACTCCAACGATTCCTATGGGTATGAATTTTGGAATAACACTTTGATTTTATTACTTATAATCACACACTTAGAAGTTCTAATTATGTATCTAATGCATATGTTAATTATGTTTTAGATTGACATTTTTCACATAACTAAATTAAAGAAAACACATTCACCAATGTACACATTATAACATATATAAGTAAAGTCGAAGACCAATGTTTTTATATTTCATCTCTAAAACAAATATGGTGTCATAGTACAAAATCAGGCTCACACCCTCAAAATACATATATGGCCAATAGATATAATGACCATGGAATATACATCTGTGGTGCCATATGTGTGTCATGATAACATACTATCATGTTTGCGAGATGCCGAAAGAGTCACACCCACACACGAGGCACACCCACCACATGTCGTTGCATAGCCTCTGGTAGATCCTCCACATGAACCATAGGAATCATGTGCATCAAACGTGACAGGTTCCCCTGCACATTTTGTAGCACTCTATTTGAATCTCATCCCATTGTCTCATCTCCTCGGTTCCTCCGCCGGTGTCCTGGGAATCCATCTGGTCATCGCAGACCTACATCTGCATAACAAAGTAATTATCAATACTTGATACCATCCAAATTTTTTTGCGTTTTTTTTATTCTTTTTGAAAAACACAAAAGAAATTAAATATATAAAATCTTTGCATACCTATATCACCGTAGGAGGATGTTGGATGAAGTGGAATATCTGGATCTCCTCTATAGTCGATCCCAGCATAAGGGTAGTTGTCTATGGCTATCACCTGTCGACGCCACTAGAAGAAAAATGCATCATTGTAGGGGGTTGACACCCTACCACCTCCTAACTGCCTCATCACTTCGGTCCACTGTGACATGGATGGATCGTGCGGTCCATGTGGAATGATCTCGACTCTAGGGCTCAATCCTAGAACCCTCTCAAAGAAAAAACTAAACAAGATAGGTGTGAACCTGAAGATCCTTTTCCTCCCTTGTTTATAGTATGTCAGTTGGCTCTTCATGTTATCTAGTAGTGAGGTAAACCAATCATAAACCATGGGTCGTAAACATATCACTACGTAAAACATGAGTGGTCTTGATGCCTGGTGAAACAAGGTCAACCCCATGATCCGTGTAAGTACAATAACGACGATATTTAAACTCACATTATCAATCTCCTTGATGGGGATTTGACTCCCTAATTTTTATGTGCCTGCTACAAAGTGGGTGGCAATGTAGTCCTCTATGTTCATACCATCCCATCCATAGGATTTGATATTTACCACCTCACTCCGACGAGATAATCCTATGATGAAACATATGTCATCTACTTCAATCCTCAATGGTTTCTCATCGATATTGAAGGCCTCTGTATCTGGATCCCATAAGTTTACTAACATTTGGAGAAATCTTACTTGAGACCTCATTCCTTTGAGAGCCCAAAATTTGTATAAGCCACATCCTTTTAGATCTTGTTGGGCCCCTTCATCTCTTTCCACTAGTGCATCCACTTATTCATGCTCTCTCTCTCTCTCTCTCTCCATTAAAGTACCATCCTACAAAAAAGAAAACCATTTTTTGAGTCAAATTCTTAAAAAAATTTGTTTGTGGACTTGTACACGATATGTAATGTTAACATTCTCTTGTAGGGCCACATATACATGGGAAGACTTTTATTTTCCCATGTACATGTCTCCATATATGTGACCCGATGAACTACAACCTGTGTACACCCTAATTCCTAAGTTGCACCCTCAAATAATAAAAAAATGGGGACTTAACTTAAAATTTAAACCACCAGAAATGAAGAAGAGGGAAATAGTACTTACTTGGTCCAGACAATTGTCAATTCTGTCGCTCRTATCTCCCACAATCGACACTTTAAGAACATGGGAAAACTGGTTCAAAATGCACTATGTGGGTAAAAAACTCAAATGGTATGGTAAAWTTGTTTATTTTTTCTATTTGTAGAAAAAACGTTACCCACTTTATAGTTTTCGCTAATTTTTCTACCTAATGGATGTTGGACACACCGACTACACTGGGAGGGGGGGTGAATAGTGTAGGGATCTTTTTCCCAAAACACCTTATTTAAMAATCACCATTAACTCATTACTCATTGTTTTCCTTTATAACCAATTAAATGTTAACACATATCAACAACATATATCAACAATATACCATCAACAAGTCATCACCACAAGGAACACAAAGAACAAAATATGTATGTACAATTTTCTTTTTATTACGGACTACAATCCTTGGGGTTTTTCATCAACAATTGAATAGAGTACAACTCTACAAGAGCACCAAATCTATAATGTAAGACTCAACTTACACCCTCAACACCAACTGAGATGAGGCAACAATCCTCAACAAATATCAATCTGAACCATAAACAAGTGCATCAACCATGCACCAACCTGTGCCAAACAACCTGTAATCAACCTATACTATAAACAAGTGCATCCAACCATGTACCGAGTATATAAAATTCATGTGTCAACTACTCATAAAAAATGACTCGTCAATATGTACCAACATCATCAACTATACATCTCATGTATGTGCCAACTCATCAACTGCTTGTCTCAACCATGACTAGTTTTGGATTAGTCAACAACCCTAACTTGAAATAATCATAACTTTGTACCCGTAATGAATAAATATCTGAAACTGATACACAATTTTCTTCAGTCTGTTTTATGCAATTCCTCCAGGTTTCACTACTTGGAACCTCTCAGAAAAGGAGTTATAGAAAAAATGGCATACCTTGCTGAATTCTGGCTTATTCTAGAGAGCGACCTTGTAGAGCATGCCTCGCATGGAATATTTGTTTAATAGATATGAAAATGTTAAAAAGAATACTATGTACTGAAATATAACCAACACAATTGGTATCACTGAATCTGGATATTTTATGAATAAGTTATGACATTTTTACTTGAAACACCTGTTTTAGACTAGTTTCAGGACTAGCCACAAACCCTGTTTTCCACAGAGTGTATATCCAAAAATAAAACGACCCAAAAGATGAATTTTTTACCAAAGATACTTGGATATGTTTCATCCTTTTCATATCAATATCATGTTCTGAATCATTATATAAAAATACTTATTGTGAAAATGGTGAGATGACTTGTAAATAACATACCTTAGAAAGCATCATGAAAATAATTTATCCTCCCTTGAATTCCGGCCCTATTTTCTTCACCTTCCCTCTGAAATTCAGCTTATATATCCTTTGGTTACCTTATTCACCTACATATATTCAATATTCTCAATTGTTCCACATAAAAAATGCTCAAGAAGCTCTCACAAGATGTTCTCCATCAATACTCCAAAAGATATTCTCACAAGAAGCTCTCCATTGATCCACACAAAAAGGACGATCTACAAGAGACCATTTTTATCTTATTTATACTTTCATCCTCTAGGTCACTTAGCCCATTTTTAGGTCACTTAACCTATTTTCCTTATTTTCAGGTTAACCACTTTCCATAAATAGAAAGTTCTCCAATACTTTATCATTTAAATATTCCTTCTTGAGTTTGTCACCTTACTTTATCATTCCTTGATTTTGTCACTTCTCTTTATTATTTAAATAATCCACCTTGAATTTGTAACTTTACTTTATCATTTAAATAATATTAACCCATTTCTAGGTCACTTAACCTATTTTCCTTATTTTAGAGTTAACCACTTTCCATAAATAGAAAGTTCTCCAATACTTTATCATTTAAATATTCCTTCTTGATTTTGTCACCTTACTTTATCATTTCTTGATTTTGTCACTTCTCTTTATTATTTAAATAATCCACCTTGACTTT
>JASDQU010884886.1:3334-24325 GCA_032191745.1 Picea mariana
ATTGAGAAGGACAGTTGCCCACGGATCATCGACTCCATAATATTGACATATGGAGGAAAGAAAGGTTTGAGAGTTGAAACTCCTAGAGCCCGAATCATGAAGTAAATCACAACCGTTGATTTAGGAAGGTTAGATCTGATCTGCAAAACTTGAAAGGACATATCCGAACCATCAGTTCAGGAGCACCGTCAAGATCATGAGATTGAAGATCCTGTTAGATTTCAGAGTTAGAACATGCTCGGGTCTTAATTTTTCATGAGTGAGCCGCAATCAAAACCACGGTATCGCCAAAGTCATACGTGGAGCTTTGTAGTGAATTTCGGGGTGAAAATAGGATTTAACCCAAACCACCTTTGGCCGCGCTCGCAAACACATGGTCACATGAGAGCATCACCCAAGGTCAGATCAACGGAAGATTGAGGGAGGATCTAGCACTGCTAGGCTCTACAACGGAGCTTACGCTTTGAAAATTCAAAAAGCATCTGCGTGTATAATCCAACGACACTGATAAAATAGAATCTGATCGAAGGATTGTTGTTTCACTTCGTGGTTTCTTGATCAGTAACGATTCAATTACACTAACTGAATCATTGTTTTGGGGAATTGGAATCATGGTTCTTGAGAATTTTTTATTCCCGACCTGGGCGTTGGATATTTGGAGTGTAACAGATGATGAGGGAATGAATAAAAGAAAGATGTTGTGACAGAGGAAGGATGTTGTTTCTCTGTAAAAAGGAGTCGAACTGTAAGCAATGAAGATCACAACATGAAACGAGGGAGAAAATGCAGATATGAAGAACATAAGCTGGACAAACCATAAATGGTGAAAACAATAGACTGTACGAGAACTTGAGCGCAAAAAGATGCGAGCAGGAAGACACTGATGCAGGCAAAGAAGACTGGTGTAGAAGAATAGTGATGAGACTCGTAAGCCATTGATAAATATTGTATCACTACAATAAATTATAGCAAGCAAATATTTATATCTCAGGGTGGTAGGTTGGTTCTAGGTGTTATCATAGTAAGTTGTCAAGGGCCGCAAGTCGCAGCCATGAGAAAAAACCAACACTTAGAGCGGTCTAATATGGACTCAAATCAAGCGAGCGAGCAAGTTCAATTTTCAATGGAGGAGATTCCATTCAAAGTTCAGATTAGCGGCTCATGAGATTTCAGGAGTCCAAAATTGCACGAAGTATAGCGCCCGAAGTCCCAAAGTGGCCGAAGTCCTGAAGAGGATCTCAACCGTCCGATTCTAGAGGCCATGCATCGTCAAATCCTTAACTCTAGAAGATTTTGTTGGGGCAAATAAAGTTTGAATTTTTAAAATCTGAAGCCAGAATAACGAAGCAGATCTCAACCATGGATTCAAAAAGGGAATATCTAATCCATTGATATGAAGAGGGCAGAGTTGAGTCGCTGATCGTAAATCCTTGCCCAAAATCACAAGATCGACGACCACAGTCCAATGCAAGGACGCGATGTGCTCGGGCGATAATTTTCTTGAGTGATCCCGCAATTGAAACCATGGTTTGGAAAAAGTAATACGTGGAAAAAGGTGGTGGATTGCGGGCTGAAAAGCGGTGTGAAACCAAACCACCTTTGAGCTGCCCCACAATCACGTGTTTATATGGCTTCCTATCCGAGAGCAGCATGTGGATGACCCCTTGGCATTAAGCCGCATTTAAATCTTGATGCAGGTCGTTACTGAGAGTGAGAGAGGTAGTTGACAACTCGTCTCACCGCATAAATGGAAATCATGTGAGAACGACCGTGAGTGCAGATTGTCAATCCGAAGCTTCCTTATGGACAAATTTTCATGCAAAGAATATAACTAAGGCTAGCTTGCATCTGACATGGGAAGGCTTGCATAGTTTGAGAGAGCAGGCACCAACTGAAATATTTGAATGCAGTGGTCCAATCACGCCCCTAGTAGTTGCAACAATTCTAAGTATATATAGGCAGTTTTAGTATTTTGTTAAGGTGGATGGTTAAGCTAGGCTCCCTTATTGTAAACTTTTGATGAAGAACATTGGTTCTCTAGTTATGTATTTGTTTTTGAGATATCTTGTTTAATGAAGGTCAACTTCTTCTCCATCTTATTTGCCTCTAATACTGAGAGAGTTCATCTTTGATTGATTCACATGGATTTTTGTAACTGTATTATGATAAATGTTTGATTATAGTACTGTTATGATTTCTTTCAGCTTCCTACAAATTTGAATCCAAGAGGACCTTGTGTTTAAGTTTTTCCTCCTTAGGCTGCTGGAAAATATGATGTTCATTGCGGACCTCTATGCCTTTCTCACTAAATATTCCTCCTATTCTCCCTTACTCCAACTTATTGATTGAATTTAATCAAGACCTCACCTACAGGTGCATACCAATCCAATTTTCTAAGTTAAAACGATATCATCTTGAGTTTTCGCCCATTTGACCTCTTTAAAACCAACCCGTGACATAAAATTATGATGGGTACTAGGATTACCTCCAACACAATTTGGAGGTGACTTCTAGTGCTAACATTTCTGGCACCATTTCCAGGGAATGAATTGAAGACTTTTCCCTGGGTATAACGACAACGAGCTTCTGATTCTGAAGGTGCATAAGATATCAAAACCATTGAAGATTGCATTTGCACCTGGCGACTCCACTATGTTGACTCCACTATTTCGGTTGTGGTTGCCTCTAGCACACCCAAGTTGACCCATAGAACTTTTTCGAGAAGTCTTTTAGCCACTTCTTTCTCAGCTTGAAAGTTCCCTGGGAGATTGACAACGATCAGATCTTCTATTTGATGGTGAACAAAGACCAGACACATTCAGACTGCATATCATTCACCCGGCGACTCTATGATTAAAGTATCAATTGGCGACTCCATTGGTTCAAAATGGAAAGAATCTTGGCTCATAGGTATGCTCCTTTTAATTTATCCTCTGTTCTTGGTTTTCCTAATGTTGTTCCTACTCCAAATGAATGGGGTGATTATTTTCCCATATTTAGAGAGTGTAAAGAGGACAACCCTGCTCAGCATCTCCTTGAGTTTCATGATATCATGCATCAATGGGAAATACATCACGAGGATGTATTATTAAATGTGTTCATGATCTCGTTAGTAGGAGATTCTCGCAATTGGTACCACTCCTTACCCCCTACTAGCATCTCCTCCCTGGAGTAGTTTCATGCGGCTTTTAATGGGCATTGTCAAAAGTTTTATTCCTCTGAGTTTATTTCTCATAAATGCTGTAAGGAATATAACGTCTGTGTTTAGAATATAGAAGATTCTAATGCAGACTGTGAGGATGAAGAAGATGCTTTGGGTGAGCTGGTGGGACTGGTAAAATCACTTTCTACAAAAATAGAGAACTTGAAGGCAGATTGTTCTTGCTTCTCTTACGAAGATGTAGAGGATATTCCGGTCCTCGAAACATATGTTCTTGCAAGCCCTACTTATGAAGAAGAAGTGATTTCAGATACTGTCCAAGAACAAACAACTTGCGATGAATATACCAGCGAAGATGACGAAGAGCAGAGCTCTCCCATGGTTCCTGTTTATTATGATTGTGAATCTGATCCTTGGGAGAGCCATGAAGGAGAAAAAGAGGGAAAGCCAAATGAGTAGTTTATATCCTTCCTTGAACCTGTGAGTGAGTATCCACCACCTGGGATCAGTCAACCTGCATCAACTTCTCATCCACCTATGCTTACTGAAGATATTTAGCCATATGTGAGCAGTTGTGGAGCAGATCGAGTTGTGTGTTACAAATTTTCTAGAGTTTTCCACTCATTCTATGAGCCTGTCAGCGAGTACATGGAGTTGCATTTCCTTCATGCCTTGGAGCCACCTAGATTTATCTCAACTTTAACCTTTGGAGGAAAGCTTAAGGATGTAACCATTCTGCTATCATGGTTGCATCGTCTGTTATCAATCGCTGACAGAGTAAAATAATTTCCAGTTAGGAAGTTACTTGAATGGCTATGGTGGAAGTTTGATTTCACCTAGCACTACGTAAGAAAATCAATTAGTCTAGGAATGTACATAAATAAGCTCCTCCTAGAGCCCATGTGTTTTGTTTTCGTTTTTAGGATAGTGTGCTTGTCATCTTTTATTTCTCAGCGGGATATTTTTTGAGCATGACTCCATAGTCCAACAACTAAGGCACTAGAACTACGCATTCTTGGCAGCTCACAGGGACCATGCCATCCCCTGTGGAGCCAAATGTTATCACATTAAGTTGTCAAGGGCCACAGGTCGCAACCATGAGCACAAAGCAACACTTAGAGAGGTCTAATATGGACTCAAATCAAGTGAGCGAGGAAGTTCAGTTTTCAACAGAGGAGATTCCATTCAAAGTTTAGATTAGCGGATCATGGGCTTTCGGGAGTCCAAAATTGCACAAAGTATAGCACCCGAAGTCCCGAAGAGGATCTCGGTCGTCCAATTCTGGAGGCCACACGTCGTCAAATCCTTAACTACGAAGGATTTGCTTGGGGCAAATAAAGTTTGAAGTTTTAAAAGTACGAAGACCGAATCATGAATCAGATCTCAATCGTCGATTCAAAAAGGGAAGATCTGATCTATTGATCCAAAGAGGATAGATTTGAGCCGCTGATCGTAAATCCTCGCCCAAAATCACAAGATCGATGACCATAGTCCATTGCGGGGACACGACGTGCTCGGGCAATAATTTTCTTGAGAGATCCTGCAATTGAAACCGTGGTTTGGAAAAAGTAATATGTGGCAAAAGGTGGTGGATTGCGGGCTCAAAAGAGGTGTGAACCCAAACCACCTTTGAGCGGCCTCACAATCATGTGTTTATATGGCGTCCAATCCGAGAGAATCATGTGGCTTCCCCCTTGGCATTAAGCTGTGTTTCAATCCCGATGCAGGTCGTCAATGAGAGTGAGAGAGGTGGTTGACAACTCATCTCACCACATAAATGGAAAGCATGCTGAGAATGACCGTGAGTGCACATTGTCAATCCGAAGCTTCCTTCTAGATGAGGTTTCCTGAAAATCACATAACTGAGGCGAGCTCGCATCTGACATGAGAAGGCTTTCACATTTTGACATAGCAGGCACCAATTGAAATCTTTGAATGCAGTGGTCCGATCACGCCCCTGGTAGTTGCAACAGTTCTAAGTATATATAGGCAGTTTTAGTATTTTGTTAAGGTGGATGGTTGAGCTAGGCTCCCTTATTGTAAACTTTTGATGAAGAACACTGGTTCTCTGGTTATGTATTTGTTTTTGAGATATCTTTTTTAATGAAAGTCAGCTTGTTCTCCATCTTATTTGCCTCTGATACTGAGAGAGTTCATGTTTGATTGATTCACATGGATTGTTGCAACTGTATTATGATAAATTTTTTATTATAGTATTGTTATGATTTCTTTCAACTTCCTTGAAATTTGAATCCAAGAGGAACTTGTGTTTAAGTTTTTCCTCCTTAGGCTGCTGGAAAATATGATGTTCATAGCTGACCTCTACACCTTTCTCACTAAATATTCTTCCTATTCACCCTTACTCCAACTTATTAACTGAATTTAATCAAGACCTCACCTACAAGTGCATACCAGTCCAGTTTTCTGAGTTAAAACAATATCATCTTGAGTCTGCGCCCATTTGACCTTTTTAAAACCAACTTGTGACATAAATATTTGATGGGTACTGGGCTTACCTCCAACACAATATGGAGGTGACTTCTAGTGCTAACACTAGGGAGGTCTATTTTCCTCAGAGTTTCAAGTGGGATCTTGAACATAGGGAGTTGTAGCTTCCATCTGGTTGCATCCAGAAAAACTAGGGTGGTAGGGTGGTGCAAGGGAGAACCATTGTTCTATGTTATGCAGGTTGGTTCCTATGTGACTGGAAGTTGGTGCTTCCATCCAGTTGGTGCTAGAATACTCAGGGAGTTGGTGCTTCCTTATAGTGGGTGCTAGAGAAACCAAAGAGTTGGTGCTCTCAGAAAGTTGTAGCTTGTTAAAGAAGAGTTTGTAGCCTAATTTTGAGTTGGTTCTCAAAGAAAGATGATGTACAGAACTTAAAATACTGCCTATCATTCTAAGAAGAAGAGGTTTTCTCCTTTTATGGGTTTCCTCGTGAATATCTGTCTCTATGTATATCATATGTGTGATTGATGTTTGTTATTTCTATTGCTCATGTCTTGCATAATCTTGATGATCACTTGGAGAAGGTTAATAATATTTTAATAGGCATAAAATTGTTTAAGAACAGTAACAAATTATTCTCCCCCCGCCTCTCAGTTGTCTTAGTAATTCAAACACTTGCCTCAGAGTGAAAACAATTGAGCGATAGAAGTGCGCAGACTTATGAATGCCTCGCAAAAGATACAGAGATAAGGAAGTTGGAAGCACAACAACAAGAGGCACAACAACATGCATCCTCCATGCAGACGTAGATGAAGCTACTCACTGCAGTTGAGGGAATAAAAAGATCACAAGAGCAACGCGTAGTCCAACAACAGGTTACTGCCACTAGGGAAAAGTAATGGAAGTCACGCAGAAACTACAACTTGTGCAGGATGAAGCCTGTAAGGTGTTTGAATAAATTGAAGGACAAGGATCACAACTAGACTAGGTGGTTGCATCATTAGAACAATGTCTGGAAGGGCCTATTACAACACATACAATCCAGGAGCTAGTTGAGTAGGAGGCTCAGGTGAATCAACAGGTTGAGGCAGCTCAAGTGAAGATCGAGGCCTTAGAAGTGACAATTCCCAAGACTGAGTGACTCAGGACGAGTCACAGGTGAGTGTTGGGGGCTTGTTGGCCCTCGACCAAGTTTTGAGGAAACCTTCATCAAGTTTGGACCACCTTTTGGACTTCGACAATCTGGTCGAAGATGGAGTGCCATGGCGGAGCTAAGATCACATATCTCACTTGTTTTGTAGGCTATGTGGACCCAACAAGGGGTTCATTAGGGTTTTTGTAATGGGTTATGGGATGTCGGCCCATGGGTTTACCCATGTTTAGGCCCTTTTGTAAGGAAATGTAAAAGTATAAATAGATAAGAATGCATGGTAGAAAGAGATAGAGACAAGAAGAAAAGTCTTGGTAGCTAAGTGCAAGTAGTTTTGGGTTGCTTAGTGCAACATATTGTGTATGTAAGGATTTATTCTTGATAGAGAAGTTGGCTTTGTGCCTTGACCTAGTTGTGGTAAGGAGGATCTGGTGCTCAGTGCATAGATCTCTCGTCCGATGCAAAGCTTGGCTCTATGGCTTAGTGCACAGTAGCAGATGAATGTAAGAGATTGAAGAATAATTAAGAAGACAAAGAAGTTGGTGGAGGTAGCCCTACACCGGGGTGAACCACGTATATCTTGTGTCTTTGATGTGCTTTGTGTTGTTTTTCTTATGTTATGAATCTTCTCAGTGCTCTGCTGATGCTTATTTATTTATTGGTATTATGGGTGAATGAATGTTAGATCTAACCTAGTGCTATGTGTTGAATGATTGAAGTGCTTAATATTTATTGTTACTGTGATGATCTACTATTAAGTGAGGTTTTGTGATGTTATTAAAGCTAATGAACTAATGAATATCATCTCCCAAGTATTTATAGAGTACTTTGCTAAGTGTTCTTATCACAAATCTATGTCCCATATCGGTTACATACACCAGAGTCCTGTAACCCCCCCTGCTTCCACCTCGGGTGAGACTTCGCCTGCTTTGCAGGTGTTGCCAAAAGGGCCAGTAGTTAGGGTTTTGTTGGTGTGCTATTGAAGCATTGAACGCTGGGTCTTCCCCTGTGCCAACAATGTTGTAATCTGCACATATCCTTTAATGAACTTCTTATAGTATCCTGTATGTACCAATGTTTCTCTTCACTTTTGTACTGATGTAGGTGGTGTTAAGTACAAAATCACTGTAATCTTGGTAGGATCCACTAGAAATATTTTCTTACATACCACATGCCCCAACAAAATTCCAAAAGGTGCATAAAAAATACATTTTTTTCAAATTCAATGAAATATGACATTGCCTACACCTATCAAACATTAATCTCAGTAGTTATATATGATCAGTTAATAGACTAAACATAGTCCAATCATCAAAATAAACTTCAAGGTACTTATGAATAAATTCCTTAAAGGCTACGACAACTACTCTTGAGAAAATTGCAGGTGTATTCTTCAACCCAAAGGGAATCACTATTTACTAGTAGCTTCCCCACTCTATTGTAAAGGTATTCTTATGTCTGTCTTGCTGCACGATATTTATATGGTGATATTCTGAGAATCCATCTGTGAAAGAGTAGGCCTTCTTCCCCCTTACATTCTCTAGCACTTCATTTGTAAAAGGTGTCAGAAATGGATCATGCAGACATGCATCATTTATCTTTCTTAGGTCTACAAAAATTATAATTCCCCCTATTTTCTTATCTTGTACTACCATTGGACTTATCCATTCTGATTATACTACTGGTTCAATGATTCATTCTTCTAACATTCGATCTATATCTTCCTTTACTTTCTCTTTATATTTCAGGTTCATTCTGTAGGGCTACTTTGGGTTTAGTCTGTAGGGTTACTTCAGGTTCAGTCTGTAGGGTCTCTGTCTTACTGGATTAACATCTGGTTTCAAAGGGATCTTCATTTCTCCTAAATCACTATCTATCCATTTCATTTCTAAAAATGTGGTTGGGAATAGATCCTAATACTCCCATAGTAAGTCTACAATCTTTTCCATAGTTTCATCATTCCAATAGTCACCTATCTGTGCAAAATTTGGCTTCTCTTTTTTCCCAATATTCACCCTACCTATCCTTAATGGTTGCTCATATGCAACAAATCCAAGATCTGGACCTTTTACTGTGCGTTCCCCCTCAATTTTAGGTATTTGTATATTTCTGGGATCTTCCTCATCCCTATCTTCTTTACCAACATTATAACATTCCAGTGTTCCATGAACCGTCATAGAATCTCTACTCGCACTACACACATGTACTACATCCATTGGCCCTTTTCCTGAAAAAATATTGTTTCTAATTCCTGCAAAGCTGTATCTACTAATGGTGATTCATTTTCAAATGTAAATGTTATCTTAAATATTTAGGTTATCTCATCCCATTTCATTGTTTCTCTGCGCATTTCTATTTCTAGATACTAGTTCTTGGGAATCATATCAAACATATGTATGAACTTATGTGTCCACTACTTCTTTAGTATCGAATTCCATATCTTTCTGCACTGTGCAATATGATTTTTCGGGTCACTTACTGTTGGGCTCTAAAGATGTCTAAAAACAACCTTAGTTTAACATTAATTTATCAACCTAAGGATTCGTCTCTTATCTCAAAGAATATCGGCAAAGTATATGCAGATAGCTTATAGAGGATAAAATCGTGTAGCGAAAGCAGATATGAGTTTTTCAACAATCAAGTTCCTCAAACATTTATTAAAGATTCTAAGGATTGAAATCTAAAGCTATGCAAAAGGAAAAGGAACTAGCTAATCTATTGAATTCATTCTAAGAGTAGTAATTGAATCTAGATAAAGACTTGTAGGAATTGTTATCATTATGAATCAGAATTGCTGAAAAGAAAAAGGTGAATTACTCCATCTATGGAAAGGAACAAAGACTATAATCTAACTGAAAAGAGATGGCAATCATATTTCTATTGAAAGGAACAATAACTATGTTCTAGTGGAAAGGAACAACAAATGTAAACTAAGTAAAAGGAACAACAAATGTAAACTTATGAAAGGAACAACAAATGTGAACTTATGAAAGGAACAATAGATGTGAACTTATGAGGAACCTTCACGTATTGAATCTCAGTAATAGGAATTGGAACAACAATCATTCAATACTTCAGGGAATATCTATTTCTTGCAATTGACATGAAACCATCAACACACTTATGCGTTTGTTAACTACTATAAAAGAGAATTGAATCAAAAGACAGAATTGGAGCTGATACAATTACAGATCGAATAGTATCTCCTTCAGACTGGGCCCTCGGTCCTTAGAAGCACTGTTATTTGAAACTCAGTATATAAAAATGGAAAAACTGCTCGAGGCTTCTATTGATTTCATAGCTGGTACAACATTTTTACAAAAACTGCTAACGCATAGCAATTCTATATTCTCTATTTTTGAGTGCAAAATATCTCCTTTCTTCAAGATCTATTTACCCCTTATATGTTACAATAATATGGGTAAATTAAGCTATCCTGAGGATCGAGAGATCCTCAGGATTTCTTTACTATTACAATGAGTAACTTATTTATCTTTAAAATTGCTTTGCGCCATAAAGTCTTCAACCTCCAATAGCTTGCGCATCTTCAAGATTCCCCTTTGCTATCTTGGGTTCGACAATATTTAACCAATCCTGCAATAAAACCAGACAATTCCAATCATATTTAGAATCTATGTAATCTAATATCCAACAATCAACGCTAAAGGGTATATTATTCATTTTCTATTCTATTTGCTTCTAAATAACCAAAAATTCAATCAAAATAATATCATGAAATGTGGGAAAAAAGAAGATATTTATACCTTTTTCATAACCTAACATACCCCCCATCTTACCTTCTTGCATGTCCTCATGCAAGCTGAGACCTTACATGTAAAGCAATAATGCTGTAAGATGGAAAGGTTAGTTCGCCAGGCCTTCTGAACCCATTGCTTCTTTTGAGTTCTCCAAAAGCAGCATCCTCCCTCTTTTTGTTAATTTGATAATCTTTTTGGTAACTTTATGAAGGGAACCAGATGATAGGGGGATTATATATGCACCCAATCCAAGCAGGCCCTTCCTCTTGGAGAAATCTAGAATACCTCTCTATTCTGAAGGTAGCTGCAAAGAAATTTCTATACCCAAAGGGCTCCCTAATCTTTACTTCACTAGAGGAGGCATCCCATCTCAGTTTAGAAGCAACAAGAGATTCCTCCTTAAGCTCCCTAAAGCGAGTGATACCTGAACGTATGACCTGTAGATGGATGGGGGCCAAGGAGTCTACGACCCCTTTCCTTTTCATAAAAGTTTTATGTCGCATAATGGCTGGAAAGGACTTTGGAGGCTCCCCACTAACCCAGAGATCCAGCCCAGCTTCCCTTTTTAGGAAGGTTTTATGAGCTTTACCCCATCTGAATTGATTCTGAGTGAATGACAGAAATGCCTAAAATTGTATATAACCTATGAATGGGCCAGGTTTATCTTCCCTGTTGTCTTCCAGAATGAAATTATGAAAGTATAATTCACACAAAAAGTATTGTACCTTTTCATCCCGCTCTCTTAAACATGAAATAAACTCAGATACAGTGGCAAAAGAAATAGGTTTTCCCCCTCTTATGGCCTTCACTCTCAATAAAAAATATAGTTCCAACAAGAATAATGTGTAATTGGTGGCAGGAGCTCTGTAATTAATAGCATCAGAGTAGACATCACAGTTTCTATGATTTTCTCCAAAGCTTTTACCAATTGGGTTTGCACCTTTTTGATATTCTCTTGGGATCTGGTGATCACAGCATAGGTCTCACCCTCTGTTGTTGTCATGTCCTTCAATTCTTTAACAACCCTTTGATATTCAATCCTAGTTACCATTCCATGTTGGTGTTGGGCCAATGATTGTTGGGCTTGTGTAAGTTCTACTTTTAGTCTATCGATGGTGACACTCTGTGCTTGAGATTGA
This sequence comes from Picea mariana, assembly GCA_032191745.1. Taxonomy (NCBI): domain Eukaryota; kingdom Viridiplantae; phylum Streptophyta; class Pinopsida; order Pinales; family Pinaceae; genus Picea; species Picea mariana. The sequence goes on from JASDQU010884886.1 coordinate 14,990, forward strand.
GATGCTTGGTATTATTCTATAGCACTCCTCTCTTTCCTGGATTGAGTTAATTCTTGCTGGACTTGTGTGAGTTCTTCTTCCAACCTGTCCACAATAATACTCTATTTCCTGGATGGGAGTGCTTGGTGTTCTGCCATAGTTAGCAACTCACTTCTGTTTTGAACCAGGGTTTGTTGAGACTGCATCAATTCCTCTTCCAATCTCCTGATGGTAGCATTCTTCTCAAGGATTTGAGCTGTCTGCACCTCAGGATCAATTGCTTCTGTAGCTATCATATTTTCTTGTGTATCTAGAGAAGGTGCTTCCTCATTCCGGGCTACTGTTTCTTCTACTACTATTTCTTCAGGGTCTGTCTGTATCCCTACAGAATTTGTACTGACTGCTTCTTTATGAAGAGGGTTTATTCCTTGTACTCTGGCCCTTTTGTTCTTCTTTATTCTGTGGGATTTATCTATCTGTTCTAATTGTTTCCTCAATTCCTTAATAATTTCCTTGAGTTTAACTACCTTCTGCTTTAATACTTTAGCCTTCTTAGCCTTTTTCTTCAATAGTTTATTTTCTTTTTTTAACTTTCTAATTTTCATATGGATTTTGGCTGATTTCTGTTTATGGGAGGTCTCAAGGCCTTCTTCATTCTGGTCAGTAGATGGTTGTTCCTCTGTTCCTTCTAATTGTTCTGTCTATCCACGAGGGATTCTTGTTTCGAAATGGGGTTCTTCTTGTGCTCTGTCCTCAGTAAAAGACATTTCAATATCAGGAAAATATTCAACTGGTTTTGAAGAGGAGGGTTGTTCTGGGTGTATTTCTAGATTATTTGTGCCTCTGTCAAGTGAGGTTCCCAAGCTTCCCAAAACCTGGGCTATTTCTACGTCATAGCTCTTCATAAATTGCTCTGTCAGATGTGATAATGTCGGTTGGGTGTCTTCCTGATCATTCCTCTGTGAGGTTTGTTCTTCTTGCCTAATTCCTTAAGCATTCTCATGTAGAGACTGTTCTGTAGAGTTTTGAAGTTCTTCAGGTTGTTTTGTTGTATCCTGAATTGCTTCAGTTGTTTCCTGAATTCGTCTGCTTCTTCTCCTTGTCTGAATGGTGGTTGTAGGGGTAGTTGTTGCTCTCTTCCTCTTTTTTGTTAATGCCTATGTTTGTGAGGTCTGGGTCTCTGTGATTTGGGCAGGATCTACCTCAGCTTAGTTTGAGGAGATGGGATTTCCCTTTGGGTAGTAATCTCCTCTGTCTGTCTATCTTCGATTTCCTGTGGTGGTTCTTCATGGCATAATTCAGGTTTCTCTAGTTGTGGAGGTCGATTGGCCTCAATCAGGTTATCCCAGGTCAATTGAGTTTGACTCAGTGCCTTAATTGTTATCATTTTAACTAATCTGTGGTGGCTGATAATAGTAACAGGGTCCTTGGATTTTTGTGTTCTCAGAGCAACCTCATGTAATATGGAATTCAGAAAGAAAGGTAGATTAAGTACTAACCATTGTTTTAAAGATACCAACAATTTGAGGTGGCGAGGTTGAATTACGTCATATCGTCCATCACAAGTGATGTATCGCTGAATTACCCCTGTAAGTTCCTTCCATGGTTCTCTGAGGTTACTGGGGTTGATTCCTTTTCCTTTCTTATCCAATTCTTCCCCAGGGTTTGTGAAGGTTTCCACGGTTTCCTTCAATGCTGTGTATCGTTCTATCCATTGAATGCCTGTATTAGGGAGGACTGTGACCTTTGCTAAGATTTCCAGGGTGACTGAGATTTGTATGCCCTGCACCATAAAGTTTTACCCCCTGCAGATTCTGAAAGAATTCAAGTGTGACATTCATGTCATATCCTTGCAGCCGGTTGAAGTACTCTGCCCACCCCAGCTAATGCAGGATGTCTCTCACTTGCTCTGTAAGATTTAGTAAAGTAGGTTCCTTGCACACACCTCTGCCACCCATTTTGTGAGAAAATATGGATGACTATCGTTCCTGGTAGCAGAGGTGGTTAGACCAGCTTTGGAGGAAAAATTACCGAGAATAACAACTGTCAGAGACAACAAATGTATCTAAATGAAGGTATTTATTACAATTATTACTATCTGCATCAAGAAGTGTGTCGAGCGTCCACTCCCCTTATTAATATAAAGGTCGACCTTGACCGTCAGTGTAGGGAAGAGTAATGAGTGTAGGTATTGGTGGCAAAAAGTAATGATTATACGGTGGCTGCCAATGGGGATTAATGATTTATGTTTGAACAACATATTTAATGGTAATCATTAAATGTTAATCCGCGTATGTGGAATTGAAAATACCTATACCCAAAATAATGCTTTAAGGATACATGCTCCAAATAAATGAAATATTGTTCAGTCAAATAATATCCTACATATCATAATGTTGTTACTTTTCTGTGTTATTGAATACAACCGAAATGATAGCCTCGTTATTGAGTGAAGGAAATCTAGAGAGACGCAAAAACTTGGTGTTTTAAGGTAACTTCCATACCACAGGCAGAGCCACTGTTGCCAACATGCGTCCATAGCCTCGAAAGGGTTGCCTTTTAACCCGAATATGAGCCTGTATCCTTGATACTTGTTTGAATCGTCTTTTCCAAAAAGACCATTATCCTGGTTTGGTAGCCATAGTGATAATGCCACTCACTAGATTGTAACTTAAGTGAACAAGCCGGCTCGTGATGAGACCTCTTGTCCTTTGACAAAAGAGAATGTCAAAGGCCATTGCCCTGGTGTGGTGGAAATAGTGGGAATGTCACTTAGGTTATTATTCTATGATTGTGGTAGGATGGCTCGTGATGAGACCCCCTATTCTTTGTGGAAAAAGANGATAGATGTATAAATTTATTTATTTATTTATTTTTATTTTTTTGGAAAGTTTTTAAGTTTTTCTGAAAAAGATCATTATCCTGGTTTGGTAGCCATAGTGATAATGCCACTCACTAGATTGTAACTTAAGTGAACAAACCGTCTTGTGATGAGACCTCTTGTCCTTTGACAAAAGAGAATGTCAAAGGCCATTGCCCTTGTGTGGTGGCCATAGTGGGAATGCCACTTAGGTTATTATCCTATGATCGTGGTAGGATGGCTCGTGATGAGATCCCCTGTTCTTTGTGGGAAAACAAAGAAATTCTATTGATTTATTATACTATTGTATGAAGGGAGGCTCATCTACTCCTTAAGAGTAAGGGATGGCGTAAAGAAGTGTTAGGATGCCAAGTAAAAGTGTGTCGCAGATTCCTTATTAGTTATAAACACGAGGTATCATTTAAGTGTAATATATAAGGGAAAAGAAACAAATTATGGTGGTTATAGTTTATGAACAAGGTTTAAGATATTTTGAAGGAAGTGATCCAAAAAGAAATTTGATAAGGTATGGGAGATAGTCCGCAAAATAATGATGGATCGTTAGAAATAATGTTGATGAAAAATTATTTTGGTGAAAGTTGTACCCCAAAAGAAAGGTTTAGTGTTTTATCAGCAAGGAAGGAATGACAAAATAATCAATAGGTGTGCAAAAAAAGAATAACAATTGTTTCATTCAAAGGAACAATAGGCGTGCAAAAGGAACAACAATTGTTCTATTCAAAGGAACAACAGGTGCGCAAAAGGAACAACAATTGTTCCGTTCAAAGGAACAATAGGCACACAAAAGGAACAACAATTTTTCCGTTCAAAGGAACAGTGGGCGTGCAAAATGAATAGTAGTTGTTCCATTCAAAGGAACAACAGGCGCGCAAAAGGAACAACAATTGTTCCGTTCAAACCATCTGAATTTGTAGAAACCTAGTATGTATTTTGCTTGAATTCAAGGTTGATTCCTCATCAACTAAGTTCATTTATGAGTTGGTTTATTTCAAAATTAAGTAATGGATGGTTTGTTAATGTTATAAATTTCATTATAGTTGCCCAATTGCTGCAGCTAAATCATGACACATTCATTTCTTTGTAGAAGACAGGGTATGGGTAACGAGACGAAGCGAGAGTTCGGAACAGAAAAGGGTACTAATTGAGTTCATCATGGTTATCCTTCCTAGTTTTTATTTTCTCGAATGACTGTCGAAAATAAAAATCTAAAAAAAATTATATACAGTATATACAGTGTCAACAAATTTCAATATTTATGGAGTTGGGGTGGCTAGATTACCTTACCAGCCAGTCAAAATTTGAATGGTAGGGTCCTTACTTACCTCCTGGTAGAAAGATTCTTTTGACGACGACCGATGATAGAGTCTTAGTCGGTGTCCATTGACCCGAAATGGAGATCCGGACCTGTCGATGGTGCTTAACGTAACTGTGCCATTATCATGGACTTCATTGATTTCGTATGGTCCTAGCCACCGTGTTTGTAATTTTCCCGGAAAATCCTGAAATCTGGAATCATAGAGGAGTGCCCAGTCTCCTTTTTTAAATAGTTTTTTCTTTATATGCTTATCATGCTAGGTCAATCTCTGTTTCTGAATAACGGTTGTGAGCTCTACAACAAACATGCGTTCTTCATCCAATTCGTTGAGTTGCTGAAGGCATTGTTTATGTGCTTTTGTAAGATCCAGTCCGATTTCCTGGGCCATCCTTAGAGTCTTGATTTCAAACTGGATTGGGAAGATGGGTTCTTTTCCATAGACTAAATGGTAAGGAGAGTAGCCAGTTGTATTACGCCATGTTGTGCGGTAAGCCCATAAGGCATTTGGGATCTCAGAAGCCTAATTCTATCTGTTTGTTGAGACAGTCTTTGTCAGGACTGCCTCCAGGACTTTGTTGGTGCTTTCCACTTGCCCATTTGCTTGTGGATGATATAGAGAAGTAATTCTGTGTTTGATATGATAATTATCCAGGGTGGTGGTGATTCTATGAGCTGTAAATTGTGACCCCCCATCAGTAATTACCTCTCTTGGTAGTCCATAGTGTATGAATAATTTGAAAAGAAATTTGATGACTACTTCTTCTGTTGCATTTGGCAAGGCTTTTGCCTCTACCCATTTAGTCATGTAGTTCGTTGTGACTAGAATGTAGGCCTTATGATTTGACTTTGGGTTGAAGGGGCCAATGAAGTCTAGTACCCATATCTCAAATGGTTCCGTGACTACTCATCTTTCAAAGGCATTTCATCAGCCTGACCTGGTTTTCCCATCTGTTGACAACTATCGCAGTTTGGATGTATTTCTTCGCATCTCTGAATATTGAGGGCCAATAATAGCCCATTTACAGAATTTTGTGTCCAGTCCTGCGGTCTGCAAAGTGCCCACCATAGGGCTCATCATGTCCAGCTTTTAATATGTCATAGATTTCTTCATCTCATACGCATATGCGGATCTGGAGATCAACTCCTATATGGAAGAGATATCCGTTGATCTAGGTGAATCATGCGCTGTGCTGGACGATCAACTTTCTTTCCTTTGATGAAAGATGTGCTGGTAATATTCCTGCTACCAAGTAATTTGCCACATCAGTGTACCAAGGTGGCTTTGTAGTAACGACAAATAGATGCTCATCTGGAAATCGGTCTTCCACTGTTAAGGAGTCATCTGTTTTGGGTATGCAGGATAGGAAGTCTGGGACAAGGTTTTCTCTCCCGGGTCGATGTTTGATGGTGATATCAAATTCCTACAATAATAAAAACCATCAAGTGACCCGTCCATTAGTAATTGGTTTATTAGCCAGATATCTGATAGCAGAATGATCAGTATACAGAATGACCGGATAGCCTGTTATATAATGACGAAATTGATTGATGGCATGTATAACAGCTAAAAACTCTTTCTCTGTTACTATATAATTAAGTTCAGCTGGATTAAGATTCTTGCTAATAAAATAAATGGCATAAGATTTCTTCTCCTCCTCCTGTCCGAGGACAGTGCCTATGGAAATATCTGATGCATCGGTGGAGATGTGGAATGGTATTTTCCAATTTGGCCCCCTCAACACCAGTGCTATTGAGATCAACTTTTTGAGTCCTACAAATGCCACATCACACTTGTCAAACCACTGGAATTCTACATTACCAGTCAAAGCATGTAAAGGTGCAGCAGTTTTTGCAAAATTTTCCATAAACCTACGATAGTATCCCAAAGTGCCAAGGAAACTATGTACCTCAGTTTGTGTGTGTGGTGTGGGTAGATTAAGGATTACCTCTATCTTTGTTGGGTCTACCCTAATTCCATTTGCAGAGATATAATGCCCTAGTACCACACCTTCTGTCATCATCATGTGACACTTTTCATGGCTTAAACATAACCTGGTCGTGATACATCGTTCTAGTATTTTCTCCAGGTTATTCAATGCTTGATCGAAGTCATCACCATAAGGAGTGAAATCATCCATATAGACTTCAAGTCCTTCGCTGATCAGATCGCTGAATATGCTCAGGATGGCCCTTTGAAAGGTGGTTGGAGCATTACAAAGTCCAAAGGGTAATACTCTGTATGCAAAAGTGCCCCAGGGGCATGTGAATGTGGTTTTATCTTAATCTTCTGGGGCGATCTGAATCTGATTGTACCCACTAAAACCGTCTAGGAAAGAAAAGAATTTCTTTCCTGCCAAAGAATCCAGGACCTGGTCAATGAAAGGCAAAGGGAAGTGGTCTTTTTGAGTATCTTTGTTAAGTTCACTGTAGTCGACATAGATGCACCATTTCCCATTTTTCTTTGGGATGATCACTAGTGGGGAAACCCATCGATTATCTGAGATGGGATATACAAAATTTACGTCCAACAATTTTTGTAATTCTTCTTTAACGATATCCCTGAGGTGAGGATTTAATCTTCTCTGTGGCTGGCGGATAGGTCAGGACTCTTTTTCAACATAAATGTGGTGTGTACAGAGTTGTGGATCAATACCTTTCATATCATAATATTCCCATGCAAAAGCTTGCTGGTATTTAGAGAGGACATGAATTAACTTTTGTTGTTGTTGTTCATCTAAATTGGCATTGATGTTTAGAGGCCTCACGGGTGCGATCTCGATGGGTTTACTGTTATGAACGACCGTAGTTGGAATTTGTTGTTCCATTAAATCTTCCAGCAGGTTCCCCTGTGCTTCACAGTCTAGAACAGTTTGGAGCATCTGGTAGTTTAGGTTCCTCATGGTGGTCGGATTATTGATAAACCCACTGATTACATCATCTTCTAACTGATTTTTAAGTTTGAGGGCTTCTTCCTGCATAAGAGGGGCTCGTAAATCCCTCTCTGGGTATCGTGGTGGTGGCAATTGTGGATATACGAAAGTTGGACTAGGTTTAGCAGGAGGATATAAAATGAGGTTCTTCGTGATACCCCCTCTAGTGATTGTCATATTTCCTGTTCGACATCCTATGTACACATTTGTCGTTGCAAGCCATGGCCTGCCTAGTATCAATGGATTCCCTTCAAGTCCACCTCTTGGATTAATGATGAGGAAGTCTACTGGATATTCCCAAGAGTCGATGAAGATGGCTATATCATGTAATGTGCCAACTGGTCGAACTACCGATCGGTCTGTCAACTACAACATTATTGCTATGATTTTGAAGGAGTTAAAACCCAGGGTATTGCAAGTTTCCATAGTCAGGATGTTGATGGCTGCTCCCAAATCAACTAGTGTATTGGGAAAAGAGCAGCCCTGGATCTGAACGGTTAAAATGGGATTCCCCGGATATGCATATTTAACTGGTTCTTGTCTACCAAAAATTAGATCAGATAAGGCTCCTACCACGCGGACTGTTTATGATGGATTTTTAATTTTTCTGACGGGTTTTCTCCCACACAGCTCTTTGATTGTTTTTGCGTAGATGGGGATGTCCTGAAGAGCTTGTAGGAGTGGAATCTTGATATATAAATTCTTGAGTTCCCCTACAAGTTCGAAGTTGGGATATACGGTCGGTTTTGCTATCATCAATCTTTCGGGGAATGGAGGGGAGGGTGTTGCACCCTTATCAGGATCTTGTGATTCGATTGTGTCTCCCCCCCGCTTGATTTCTTCTGTTATTTCCACAGTTGGAGGTGTTATTGTTGGTTGTTTGTCCTGCCCTTGAAAAACATCATTTTCTTTAGGGGAGATTATTCGTCCCGACCTTAATCGTAGTTCGTTGCACCCTACCGAGCTGATCTCTCCTTCTCCATTTTCCATAATCTGGATGAGCTGAGTCGGTCTGTTATTTGGATTTGGGTGAGGTTGGGCTAGTAGTTGAGGGCGTGATTGGAATTGTAGATTTTGGGACAATTGAAGTGGGGCTTGTAACGTAGGATGAGTTTGAGGGGCCATCCCCATGGGTTGATTGTTTATCCCCACGGGGCACTGCCAATTCTGATTCCAATTTGGGTTTTGGGCAGTCATGTTGGGCCACTGTGAAGGGTAAATGTTGTTATTGGAGTTTTTCCAGGATGAGGTGGGATATTGTGAGTTAGGCCAGGTAGAAGTTGTAGTTGGTTGATTCTGCGAAGTAGGGATTGCAGTGGGCTAGTTTTTCCAAGTGGGATTTGCAGGTGGATATTGCTGGGGTTGCCAGTTTTGATTAGTAAATGGCTGACCATGCCATGTGCTACCAGGAGCTTGTTGGTTATACTGTCCAGAGAAGAAAGAGAAAGGGTCCTGTAATGTATTTGGGGGCCGATTCTGCCATTAACGGCGCTGAGCCATTAGATATACTGGTTCTATTTCTTCTTCTGCTTCCTGAAAGAAAAATTTCAGTCTAGGAAGCGATGGGGATTGTTCTGTGTCGTGATCCTTGGCACAGATAGCGCAAACCCATACCGCGTCCAAAAGGCAATCCCTTGGACCATGTTTCCTTCTGCACCTGTGGCAAAATATGGATAATGTTTGTTCTACTTCTATTTTTTTTTTTTTGGCTTGCAACACATCCAATTGTGTAGTCAGAGTGCTCAGAATGTCCATTTTAAAGTTTTCTAAGAGATTACCAACTTTAGCTCAAGTAACACCCCCACTGGTAATATTGTTATTTCTGGTGAAGGGGGTACGTATCCCTGATCTGGTCTGTGAACTTCCTCTCGAGCACCTGATGCACAATAGGACAATGTCATCATAAGTTTCTTAACAAATATCACCTTTCCCCATTAAATTCAATGTTTCTACCCATTCATCTTTCATAACTTTAATTAGAGTTTCCTTAATTACTTCCCCTGGTAGCGTGCCATAGGGTGATCTTTGTAAATTATATTGAAATCTCTCTACATATTCTTCTAATGATTCATTTTCTTTTGCAGTCATTTGAAAGATTTCATCTTTTAAGTCTGTGGTTCTACAATAATCCTAATATTTTGTCAAGAAGGCTTGTTTCATTTCATCCCATGAGTTTATAGTTCCTCCCCCTAATCCCATGAACCAACATAGAGCTGCTCCTTTCAAAGTGG